>JAXIVD010000187.1:100000-117500 GCA_036785275.1 Cancer borealis | reverse complement strand
CATGTAAGGTTATACTGATATACAGACCTATCTTGATTGAAACTGATTAATTCTACAAAAGTCATAATGAAAAAATGGGGGAAAAAACATGGCTAGTTCAGTCCACCTACAGGTTTTGCTGTACATTGCAATTAGTGTGAAATAAGGAAAGCAAATACATGATATGTGCCCGCCTTAAGCAGCACACATGTACACAATTTTGGAAGACATTCTAGTGAGGAATGATGAAACAAGAACACATGAATATAAATTAACCAAGAGAAGTCTATAGGATATAAAAATAAAATCAACTAAGGAAGCAAGTGAACAGAACGTTAAGGTGAATTCCTGGCACTGTTGAGCAACAGTAATGAAATGTAAAAATAATAAAAGTTCAAAGTATTGCCATTATTTGTAAATAGTATTGATTTAAGATTTAATTTTTTGTGTGTGCAATTTGAGTTTATGAGAGTATTCAGATGACTGTCCAACATCTCCAGTTGTTTAATATATCGTCACGTGTGTATATTTCAGTGTGTCGTGCATTTTTTGCTGGAGTGTTAACTATAACAAAAGACAAGGTTGATATATGTTCCTTATCACTGATCTGGTATATTATGATATCAAAAAACAAGCCAGGCAGGTGAGGATGCAAGTATGTTGCTGATGGTGTGGCTGGCTTGCATATGTGTACTATAGAGCAATTCATTACATGAATCAAAGTAACACAAAAGCTACTGTTTTTATAAGGCAAACTCTATAATATTTAACTTATTCATAGTTGACTGTTATATCTGAGAATATTATAACATATAAAGACAAATATGCTAGAAAGAATCTGCAATTTCACAATGATGAAATCCCAGCAGTGTTGATGGTAGTTGAAGTTGAAGTTTCAAGGCAGCTTTAATCAGATATCACAGGTTTGTGGACAAGTTTCTGCGACTTCTCATGTCTGGTCTCTTGCCTAGCTGACACTAACATTATCCCCTTATTACATATTTGTACTGCTAAAATTATGGTCTTATCTGGTACAAAACATATATGTAGAAGGACAAATGGATGACTTGAAGAGGAACAAGACAGAGGTGCATGTATGTGTCGTATAGAGGATCCGAGCTAAACTAAGCTCATTAATCCACATGTGTTCCTTCCTTCTTCTACATTGTATTCCTGAATTCCTATTCCTATAGCATACCTCACTAAATGATATCAGTCCATTTGTTCCAGTCTAATTATGGCTTACATTTTCTTTCTGCTTTTTCTTTCAGTGTTAGTAATTTAGGTTTTTATTTCTTTATCATTTTCTTAGCTGCTCTTTGTAGTCTCTAACTTCATTTACATATACTGTACGCTAAAGTGCAATTTTTTTTTATAGTAATATTAAACTTATAGGGTTGGTGATTACATGAATATTAGTTTTGATTGATTGCAATTAACAGTGATCCTGTAATATGATGTACTGTACAACCTACCTGGCTGATGTCAGTGTTGCATCACACCTTTGTTCACAATAGTTCCTTCTTTACTCAGGTCACTATGTTCACAACTGTCTTATGTTTTTCAATATTCACTGTATGTAGTACTAGTACACAAGTACATACATTTATTACACACATATAGACTTAAACTGAGTGTAATATGTGTAAAATCAATTAATAACAACCCAATTGTGATGCTATCGCTTGTTGAAAATTTGTTAGATGCAGAGTTATGGTAATAAAATTGCATGCCCATTCAGGGATTCAATAATCTCATAGTGATGCATCTATATAATACTCCATTTACTAAAAATGGTGTTCCTTTCATATTAAGCTGATCCATCATCTACTATTATTGTAATGCCATGTATCATACCATATAACGTCAATTACTTTTTTTTTGCCCTCAAACAAGGGGTTGACTTTCATGAGTATATAGTGAATGATTTTTTCAAGTAGGGCAGCCATAAAACCATTGCATATTTCAATCTTGATCTTGCCATATACATCATCAATTCTCTTGGCAGTTCATTAAACCTACACCTGAATGCCATTCACATGCTTATCAGCAATCTCTAATTCCATTCAGGCCTTTTTAGCTCATTAGTTATAGTATAGATTTCTGCTCAGCTTTTTCTTCCAAACATATACACCGGTTACTCAAGTTTCACATTTGCTTTCCTTTGGTAGACTTGCAAAGAACGACTGAATCACACAGGTTGTGTAAAGTGTAAAGTTGAAGTATTTGTTTATTCTGGTGCTAGTGGCACAGTTCCATAATTTCATCTGCAAAGCAGGGAATGCTCTACTTTTTAACAATAAACCTTCATTGTAAACAGTGTGGAAAAAGATACTCGGTGTACAGTTGTAAACAATTTTCTTTATTCGCCTAGTGCCTGTTGTAGAAACATCGCATATTTCTAATACCAAACGAGAAACATGATTATGAAGTGGTTGAATGAACACTAGAAAAATAAAAGTTTCACCTATGTTTCAGATTATATATATATATATATATATATATATATATATATATATATATATATATATATATATATATATATATATATATATATATATATATATATATATATTATATATATATATATATATATATATATATATATATATATATATATATATATTATATATATATATATATATATATATATATATATATATATATATATATATATATATAGAGAGAGAGAGAGAGAGAGAGAGAGAGAGAGAGAGAGAGAGAGAGATTGTGGGGCAAATAACTGAATCATATAAATCCATACACCTCCACTACTATTCATTCCCTTCACCCATCCATTCACTGATTACTGTTTCCTGAGGTGGGTTATGTCTCAGAAATAATGCCAGTATTGCTTGGTTTTATCATATTTTAGTTGTAAAAGGCAAATTCCAGGTTTAAATATTATCCTTTCTCACTTGAAAGCTTGTCATACTACACAGATATGTGTAGCTTTCCTGTCAATCCCTTAGGTTTTTATGTCCTTTCTCAGGCCCTCATACCATATCTTCCTCGGTGTACCCATCGACACAACCTTCCACTCCAAAATGTTAAACGTGCTTAATCCAGTCATTCACATCCTTTCTCTCCGCATGGCCAAACCATTACTTCACTAATGCTCTTAATCTCAAGTATCCATGGTGAAGTTGTTAACGCACTCGGCTCACGACCAAGTCCTGGATTTGAATCCCGGGTCGAGAAAAAACAATGGATTTGTCTTCTTAAATGCTGTAACCCCTGCTCATATAGCAGTAAATAGGTACGGAAGTAAGCCAAGAGTTTGTGACTTTGCATTCCCGGCAGGAGCGGAAGGCTGGGAATCCTATCCTCCTATAGTGTGTGCATATGTGTTGTGTGTTTCCTCTAAGAGGCCAGCAGTGGTCTATGCCATACCTTTAGGGGTAAAACAGGCATGGTGTATATATATATATATATATATATATATATATATATATATATATATATATATATATATATATATATATATATATATATATATCCTCACTTGCTTGGCCACCTTTCACAGTAACATTGCACATCCATCTTAGTGTGCTCTTTTCAGGTTTTTCAGCCTCTTCACATCATCATCTTTAACAGACCATGTTTCATGATCAAAAAATATTCCACTAAAAAATATTGCACTTTTGTAATTTCATGTACTTTTATTGATTAACAAGAATCCCATTATATGTTCACAGTGCTTCCTCAAATTTGTTCCCAGACACAGCTGGCAAAGGTAAGTGGTATGTTTACTAATTAATTCAAGTTGCTCCTCTCTCTGCTGCTATCCAGTCTCCTCCTCTTAGAAAATTGTCATATCAGTCTCACTAAGGATTTTTCTTTTACCTTTCTTTTCAGTTTTTTGCATGGCATGGCAATAAAAACATTGAATGTTTGGAATGGCTGATGCAGAACTCAGGAGAACTGGATGCAGATGTTGCGAACAGGTACATCTTGTGTTTGGCACAAAATTATTGAGTCACTGAATTTGAGTTATACAAAGCTCAAGTAACCACTGGAGTTAAATGTCACTCACATGGTTACTAAGAATCCAACTTCCACTTCAAAATATTCAATATGCTTCACTAAGTCATTGGCATATTGTCGTCTCATCATAACCAAACCAATACAATTTGCCTGTTCTCATGTCATTTCATTGATGCTTTCAATCAATGTCTGCCTCAAAACTCCTCACTTGTTGTGTTACCTTTTAGTTAGCATTACATATCCACCTCAACATGTTCTTGTACAATCTTTAATGGCCCAAGTTGCACTTCCATAAAGCATCACACTTCTCACACATAAAGTGTACAGTTTACCTATCACAAATAGGCAAAGTCCTTTAACTGTTAGGATAATTTGACTTACACCGAATCCTAACTCCTGCAAAAGGGCTAACATCTGTTCCACCACGTGGCATCATTCATATTCCTAAATAACAAAATTTCTCAGTACACTGCAGGGACTCTTTTTTTTTTTTTTTTTTTTTTTCTTTTTCTTTTCTCTCTCTCTCTCCAATATGAGTGCTTCCCATAACTTTCATAACTCATCCCTCATTTTTGCAGCACACACTGCTAGTAAGTCAATTACACTAATTACACTTCTGCATTTTCTTTGCACTCTGTCATATATAATGTATAAGAGATAGAATGATGATATTATATGTGACTCTTCTTTGCCCTGCACTAGCATGACTGAATTATATCAGTGGCAACATGTGAAGTGGTTGTGATTGGATGGATTTACCGCCTGGCATGACCAGTCAGAAGCAGCAGCCAAAGCCGAGTTGCATTGAGCAGAAGTTCAGTAGTAACCTGCTTTGGTTGCAAGTTTGTGGTGGTAGAAATATCACAATACTTTCCTTTCCCTTTCATGAAAAGTGTGAAAAATTATACACACAACAGGTAGTATGAAGAGATATGAACTACATCGGATCTGCCATCCATATGGTTAACATGGTTGATACACATGCGGTGTAAATGAAAACAGCATGACAATACCATAAGACCCATCACAATATGAATAGTGGTGAGAAAGGATGTAAAAAAATAATGGTAACAACTGTAAATTTAACCTTGCCCTGAGATTGATTACCCCCATCTTGCACACTACCCAGCTGAATAAAGACGATTCAATAATCCCCTTAAACTAGGTAACTATAGACCATATAGTTCTGATAGGGTTAAAAAGAGCACTACCTCTTTTACCAAGTTAAGCTGCTGTGAGCCAGGATTAAACTCACAACCTTTTGGTCACAAGGCGGGCACTGTACCACAGAGCCACCCAGCTCTCATCCAAGTTGAATAACCTGCTCCACTTTGTTTCCGTTCAAGGACACAGTTATATTAATTGACTTGTTTGCTGTGTTCACTCTGGCAATGGCCATCACATTTGCTATGGTCTAACATTAGTTTTTCAAGACAACAGTAGTTATTGATCCTTTTTCTTTTACATACTGAGAAGTATTTTGTTCCATGGGTGGCTTTCTGGATCATTTAATAGCATTTTTGACTAGCACAGGTATAAGCTTACTTGCTTCAATTCACTTTTTTTTTTTCGGGCATAAACTCTAAACTGTAACCGTTCCCATAAGCTGACACAAGACCTGAATAAAGATTGAAGCCAATCACAGCTACTCTATACAATGTCACTGGTGGGTTGAGTCATATCTGCACACAGCACACAAAAACAGTGTCCTGCACCATTTTTGTCCTGGAAACTGTGTCAACACCTTCATTTCAGTATTGCCAGCACTGTGCCTACTGGCCTTGCTTGAGGAAATAAGTGGCTCCTAGGCAAAGGGAAGCCAGGAAGAGGCCTTCTCAGTCCAGGAACAATTTCTTTCATCCTCTCACCTAAGGTATACCCACATCATCTTAACCCATTTTGTGGCTGTTCCACATTGTCACAATACTAGTGACTATTTCACACTGCTGCACCACCACACAGGCAAATCCTGTGAATTCAAAATTGTGATCCTGCTCCGGATGACTTTCTTCATTGCAACACTACCAAGGGCCTAACCACAAGCTCCCATTTGAACATTACTATTAGTAGTGATCAAAATAACGGAATATCTTCCATGCACATAACTGCCTTTATCATATGATGAACATCATACATGCATTCCTTGAACAGAGCTAGTATGAAACTTGAGTATTTCTTATATATATCTTGTTTTTTGAAAGGCAGGATAGGTGAGCCTTTGTCAGCTGATGACAACTTGTCAAGCTGCAGAGACATATTTAAGTTGTTATCAATTCCATTCCCGACATGACCTTTCTCAGGAGGTCAGCTAATGTCATCTTTGATTTACCTATTGGCACAGCACTATCTCTACCAGGAACACAACTCCTGTGAAAAACAATGAATCACTGTTCTTCACATCCTTGTTATCATTTGGATAACATATACAACACCATAACATCCAATTTCTTTCTTTATCTATTCACTAACCATGGAGCCGGCCACTGTACTTTAAACTTGATGTCATTCGGACACACTTTTCCCATTTTGGTCTTTCCAGTGATTCTTATAACTTGTCCTACATATTTCCAAAACACGACACTTCTTTGCAATAAATTTCACACTGCAGTCTTGGTTACACAAATACAATGTTTATATAAGATATTTGCAGTTCTTTGCTACAGCCTAAATTTTTGATTTCATTCATAACTTTCACGTTTGTCTGTAAATATGTTCATATGTAACTATAATTATCTGGCATATCATTCACGTACAGTACATCAGAAACATGACTGAAGCAAATGAGAATTTTAGATGGACAATGCAGATAAGATAGTTGGGTGACATAGTGAGAGGCAAGATTAGGATGGTTTGGGCATGTACAGAGGGATGCATGGTATATTGAAAGGATACTGAGAATGGAGCTGCCAGGAAATGCAGGTGGTTGGCGTAACAGAAGAAGATGCAGAGGACAGGATGAGATGAGTGATCCACTGTGATGATCCCTAACAGGAGCAGCCAAAAAGAATCTTTCCTTAGAATTATTTGCATGGTTTTAACTTTTAGACTGGAAGTTTTGGCAGCTTAACAGTAACTTGGCAATTCTTTTAAATATTTTTTCTAATGATCCAAAATTGTAAATTATCAAATGTTGAATTAGCGAGTGTCAACTGCATTAACCTAAAACACTCATGAGTCACAGCAGCTAAAATTGTAGGTTGGTACACTATCCAGTATTGAAGAGAGATTGCACTGGTGTCTCATGACATTTGTTTCCCTTCATCCAGACAACTCATCCAGCACTTTTTTCATTACTTCATGACAATATGAATAGATTTTTCTTCCCATTTGCTTGGTGAATCACCCTTTGAATACATAAAGGTTAAGTCAAGAGATAAGGATGTGGTGTTGCAAGCTTACAGGATGGTACATTCAATTTTCAATTGTGGACTCAGAAAAATGTATGCACGTGCATTGTGCAAGGCAGTACAGCTGATTTAATTCATTATGATATGATTTATATATTTTTTGTAATGGAAGATAAGAAATAGAAATAAACTAAAATATATAAAAAGTTAATCAATTAATAATAATAAAAAAGATTAAGTAAAATGTGCCACACACGGTGTGGTGATTTAAGAATCCCCCGATAATCAGTAGCTATAGACTATATAGTTTTGCTAGGGTTAATGAGAGAGCGCTACCCCTCTCCCCAAGAAGTTGCCGTGAGCAAGGATCAAACTCGCAACCTTAGGGTCGTGAGCCAAGATAAATATAAAATAAAATAAAGATAATTAATTAATGATAATAAACTAATATATTAAGTAAAATGTGCCATACACTGAGTTTGACCTGATTGGAAAAACAACTGAAGGATGTGGCATGGAAACCAAAGATATCTGGTAGAAAACATAAGGTGTGGAATTAAATTTCCATCTGATAAGCCAGTGGTAAGAGAGAATGACTGAGAGGGGAGTCAGGGGCATTAGTCTTTCTTTTTTCTTTCTAGTCATAAATACCAATGTAAAGTGAGAAATTCAACATTTATCTTAAAACTGATTATAGAAGTTAGAGCTGAATAAATAACTATCCTCTTTAGGCAGCAAAATATAGGATATGCTATTTGTGGATAAAATGGGAAACAAATCAAGCTTTTATGTTGTTGTTGAATTGAGCCATTTGGTTTAGTTGTTGATGCTAGGGTTTAGCAACATTTTTTTGGCACAAATCGGTCACAAAATTTGAAATTTTTTAAGCATGAAAAACTGTACTGGATTCACCAATCAGAGCTAAGGACTAAATCACTTCTTGCAACATTTCATTCCAATTGTATGTGTTCAGTCCTTATGAACAGCATAGTTGCTGGTTTCAAATTGTAGGTTTAATATAAAACATTATACACCTGCTTCAGGGAAATCAATTAGTAAGTGAATGAATGAATGACTGAATGAATTAGGGTAATATTTTCCCTACTGTAGCACAAAGATTTCATTATAATTATTCACTTTTAAAACTTGTATATGTTAACTATAGTGATAAACTGTTCTATTCTTACTTTGGGTATATAACTTCCTAAGTTTTTGAATGAGGCTGCATTCAAAACAATATATCATTTCATCAACCTACCTAATGGAAATAATGAAGCACCAGCGGCTTAGGTAGTGCCCACGAATGTATGGGTCGGTGGTGGGGGGAGGGAGAAGGAGAGCGAGAGAGAAAAAAACAGGACGCTACCTTAATCCAGAACTTGTGTAATAATTAAAATGACAAGTATGATAATGTACATGTAATAATGAGTGTAACAGAGATAATAAAGTTAAAAAGTAGAAAAGGGTGATCCAATGCAATCGACAGAATGGACAACCTGCAAAGAGTTTCAATATCTACTTCCAAAGTGTAGACATGTTTGTGAAATTAGTACAACTGCCTTTTTGTGTTGTAATTGGTTTGCTACGTAAGGGACAATTAATGCCTCATACTTCAACATTTCAGCTTGCAGAGCATTTCAAACATCAAGTGTAAGTGTACAGTGATTGATGCACTTGACTACAATTATAAATTAATATCCACACCTTTTCTTTTAACTATTTAGGATTTCGTGGAAGGTATATCTTAAACTTAACTATCTGAAACTGAGCATACTTTATTTTCATTAAGCAATCCGGTAATAAAAATCTACATCTATGATATATCTATAAATATGTTGGGTGTATTTCATATCAGGGACCTGAGTGTAGATGTAGAAAATTCTAGTTTGCATTCACTCAATGACTAACATTCTTGCTATTTTTTTGTATAAAAAGTCCACATATAAAAATTATCAAGCTGATCTTTATATTTAAATTTTTTTTTCTCTCAAATTTCTCTTTCAGGCTGATAAAGTAACTCAGTACAAAAATCTTCAGTAAACTTTCACTTCCATGTTCTGAGGCAGTGCATGAATAAATAAATAAATTAATTAATTTAAAAAAAAAAAAAAAAAAAAAAAAATATATATATATATATATATATATTTTTTTTTTTTTTTTTTTTATTGGCTGTGTGGTATGATAGTTGTATGACAAGTAATTTGGAGTCAGGTTCACAAGGCAAAATGAAGCAACTCATTTTCAATACCATGAAAAAATCTTCAGTATATCTATATCTATCTAATAATTGATATTGAATACAACTAATACTTCTTACACATGCTACAAGATATTCAAAGAAGCAATGCAAGACAGAAGAAAAAAAGTTGCAGCGGTGTCCCCAATATCTACAAGAATAAATATGTGAGCAACTTTTAGGCCATAAGTATGACACAGTTAACACAGCTTATGGATTTTGATAAGATATTCATATAATGTATAATGGAATTGAGGGAGACAGTTATGTGGCTGAACAGAAATGTTTACTCAAATAAAAAATAATGACTAACCTGTCAGGTGGTGATTTTCTTGATAGCTATGATGGCACAACCTGTATTTTCCTTCCTTACAAAATATCTTATGCTTATGGAGCTTAGTTGGTAATGAACCAGTCATCTATCCTACCATTTTGTTGTGTACCCATTCTTTAGAACTAAGGCTTTTCCCTTTTTGTAGTTGCTTAAATCCTCGTTCTCTCAATCAACCCATGCAATCAAATCCACAAATACATGCGCACACATACACACACACACACACACACACATACACACACACACACACACACACACACATACACACACACACACACACACACACACACACACACTGGGAACCTAATTCTTTACAAGACAACATAAATGTCTTTAACTTCCATAATACATGTTTAACCAACATGTTCATGGTTCCATCCACTACTAAAAAGTTGCAGCTTGATGGGCTGTTTGAGATTCATCATATAAAACTTTGTATCTAACTTCACTGCTCCTTAGCAGGAGTATCAGTTCTACTATGAAAATATAAAATTCACGATCTAGAAGATCTCCACAGCAGCAATTCTGTACTGCTTTGTATGAAAATTCTTCCATATAAGATGAACCCTTAATTCTTCCATTTCATTCACATTCTGCAACTTCATTCCTAGCACTGAAACCACATCTTAAACATGGCTCAAGGGTGGTAATCTTTGGTCCACAATGGTGTATGACTATCTTTCAATCTGATATGGGTCATTAGTTTTCTTTACTTACATTGAAGCACCTATACATGAAGGCAAATGGATCTGCAGTGTGTGCTCTCATTAACCAGTGAAAGAAAGTAAAGGAACCAATACCAAATGCTACACATGACTTAAAAGTGATGACCCATTGAGGCATAGTCCACAATATCAGATATGAAAAAGTACTGATAGAAAAATCCATGTCACTTCATGGATTATTTAGCCAGATACTCTGCGTTAGTTATCAATTAAACTGATAAGTTTTCAGAATACTTGCAGCACTATCAAGGTCTCTCCTAGGCATGAAAATATCTATAAAACAAAGCTCCTCCTCCTAAGCCAAGCACAACAAAGGCAACACAGAGGGAAATTGGTCGCATTATTAACCTCTTTTTTTCATGCCACAGCTCGTTGGCTCGGTTCCTCTCCCGCATGGCATTGACCTTGTCTGCTGTTGCTTTCTTTTGTTCCGCTCGCTTACGTCTTCGAAGATCAACTTCACTGCACCTGAAAAACAAGAGAGATAAGATAAATGTGTGTGTTCATAAGCTGAATAATATGGCAAGGATGTATTTCTTCCAAGAACATTGGTAGGATTTGCACTTAAGAGAGATCAGCATTCATGGGGTGAGTGGAGGTAGTAACCACTCATGTGTCCAAACTTATTCAGTCAAAAGCAGTCACAAGTGTTAACTGAATGGGCCTTAACAGTTTGAAAATCAATCCACACTAATTCATGTATATTCATAAGGCAGAAGGCAAGAAGGAGACAAAGAAATAAGTTTATGGTTAGTGTGGTTGCCTGACCAAGCCTAACTGCCTTAACTCCTTGTCCCTTCTGCCAAAAATGTTTACATAATCCTATGAATGAAGTACATACTGTAGGTACAAACAAACAAAACAATAATTAACACAATATACTAAACAGTACAAATTATGACCTGCCAAGCATAAGCCAAGTTGTAGATACGGACTTGATTACATCTACAAAGGCTTCAAATTATCTGCACACCTTTGTCCTGACCTTCCTCATCAATGAGCGCTATTATTATTACCACCTCCAACACAGTAGTACATCTATTTCATTACCACAATTACACCTTCATTTATAAGTGGGATGAGGGCAGTCATAAAAAGATGTGGCACACTTGTCAGATATGGCCCAGACAGACAGGGCCCAAAAGAAATACCGGGATCCTCCTCAATAATTTAGAGTACAGAAAAACCCTTATAGCTCAGCATTCTATAACTCGGCAAGGCAAAGGCAGTCAGCAAAAATCATGTATCTCATGTTGCTGAGTTATAACTGCATCTCTTGGTTTACACTTGGCATATTATGCCCTCACAACCTCTTCTTTGAAACATATACAGAAAGTTGGCAAAAAATAATGTATCTCGGCATATTGCAGAGTTATCACTGCATCACTTTGCTTACACTTTGAGAACGTCGTTACAAAGGCTACACCAACAGTTAGGCAGTGAGACTGTGTAGTCTGTTGATCTGCCATTAAGTGAATAAGGCAAACATGCAAGCATGTGTAGAGCCTTTCAAAATAATAATGGATGCTAATGCTGATGATATGAGAAAAATAATAGACTGTTAGCAGCAATGTGTAGAGAGGCGGAGGCCTAGTGGGCAGCGGTCGGGCATACCAGCTCAAGGTCCCGCGTTCAAGCCCCGGCATGTGCTGGCCACTTTTCTTTGCAACAACCGTCGAGTGGCTTAAGATCACCCACATGCTGCCATAACACTATTCTTGACGGGACTGCAATGCTATATGCGCGAGGAGCTTCCCCCGGCAGCATGACCCTCTCAATAAGAAACGAGGTGTCACTTTAAAAAATCTAACCTGCGCTACTAACGGGTGGAGGCCGACCATCTAAGGCTTCCATGAAGCCTACCGGCGCCATGGGTAAGAGATTATTAAAAAGATTAAAAAAGAGTGTGGGACTGGCTGGATTGTCTCCAATTCACAACTGATAAGAGAAGAAAGCTAACATCATGTTGCACCAAACACCACTTGGAAAAGCGACATGATACACTTTGATGAGGAAGGAATACCATAATACAGCGGCAACACCCAACAAGTCATATCGCCATAATCTGCAGTCTAATAACACTCTCTTCACAATAGTCGTAAGGAATAGTGATAAGATTAAAGTACTAAGTTTTAATATATGTAGCCTGCAAAATAAAACAGATTACCGTATATACCGGACTATAAGGCGACTGGTTATATAAGACGACCCCCAATTATCGAGGAAAAAAAATTTGGTTTTGAGCTATTATCGCTATATTAGACAACCCCCTTTCTCATGATAAGGTTCACTGTTCACCCGTCCTTAATTTATTACTCCAACACTAGTTGCTCAAGATGTTAAGTAGTTAAAGGAATTAAAAAACTACATATTGTACGTATATTACTTTTACTAAACAATAGTTTGAATTTTTCAAAACGTAAAGAAACATTATCATAAACATCAGCACCACCATGCCGGGCATGCTCTAATACCTTGTTTCAACAATTGCCTCAAACAATCGAAACATAGATATTTAATTAAAAACCTTCAAAATCATCTTCATCTGATACAGTAAGCATGTCAAATATACCTTGAGATACATGTTCAAGGGCATCATCATACGGGTCAAATTCTGCATCATCTGGGTTGTCGTCTGCAGCTTCATCACCAGTGTCATCCGCCACCCCGGTGTTGTGGCCCCCATGTGACGTTGTCAGTAAACATTCGACACCCATAGAGTTAGAGTGGGCCCGCACGCATGTGTAGGTGTGTGTGTGTATATATATATATATATATATATA
Organism: Cancer borealis; assembly: GCA_036785275.1. Taxonomy (NCBI): domain Eukaryota; kingdom Metazoa; phylum Arthropoda; class Malacostraca; order Decapoda; family Cancridae; genus Cancer; species Cancer borealis. Next base: position 104,109 of record JAXIVD010000187.1, on the reverse strand, counting down.
TATATATATATATATATATATATATATATATATATATATATATATATATATATATATATATATACACATATATATATATATATATATATATATATATATATATATATATATATATATATATATATATATATATACACATATATATATATATATATATATATATATATATATATATATATATATATATATATATATATATATATTATGCATACACGTGTGTGCATGCGGAATGAATTCCAAGGTACAGTGGCGCTGAATATTCATCACGGAGTTATAGGTTTGTGTTTTATTCTCGGTGTATAAGACGACCCTTAGATTTAGAAGCCTTAAACTTGGCAAAAAATCTCATCTTATGGTCCGGTATATACGGTAGCTGAAGTGCCGATGTAATAGCAGGAACTGAAACATTAATAGATACAGCAAACAATGACCTAAGGTAAGGTAAAGGTAAGGTAAAGTGTTGGCACAAGCTATAGCTGCGCATAGCTGCAGGCGTTAATCTCCCGTCACATCGGCCTTTGAGCTTGTGGTGGAAATCAATCTGTTACCCTGGGACACAGGGCAACTGTGACATCCGAATTTCCAGAGTTTACCTGGCCCAAGTTTCCCTAGGTACCCATTTATCAACCAACCCATTTGGGAGAATGAACAGCTGAGTGAGTTGTGCACTGACTGCCCTCGTCCAGGATTGAACTCGGGCCAACGGATTCATAGTTAGACAAGCTAACCACTGTACCAATGAAGAATACAGCATAGAAGGATTCAAATTCTTCAATAAAGATCATATAAAAAAAAAAACAGATGGCAGTGTTGCACTTCATGTGGCATCATAACTTAATCCAGTGAAAATATTGCCTAGCAATACATGGAATATGTGTACAATAAGGTAAATGTAGGCAAATTTCCATTTAATGTCTCAGTCATCTACAGACCATTGGGAAAAATCCATGAACAGGACACCAAAGTGTATGGAGTCTTGTGATAAACACTTTAAAACAGCATCACTAATTCTGGGAGACTTTCATCTTCACTATATAGATTGACTGACTCACACAGAATGCTAGAATTTTTAGAAGATAACTTGCTAAGCCAATTAGTATCAAAGCCAACACTTGAAGAAAAAAAACTCGATCTCTTTAGTGAGTTAGAATCACCCAATGAATAATGTTGAAGTTGGCAAACATTTTGGCTCTTGTTATCATAACCAACAGAGCATTTCATTTCAGAATGAAAATGCCTTTTGGTAAGCCTATCCCAAATTGTCCCAATTTGTGCATTCCTTTTACTTAACATATAGGTAACTGATATACAATACATATGTAATGCTAAAAACAACAGAATTAGGTAAAAAACCATATAATTTATTGTATTTACCATTTTTCTAAAAAAAATTAAATACATGTAACAATTATTAAGTCTGCAGATTAAATAAACAAACGTGGGCGGTTTTTGATAGAGTACCTCAAAATCAAGCAACTTTGGATCGTAAGTAATGTGCACTATTGGTTAGAAATCTGGCTCAACAAAAATTATGTTAATTACAAATTTTTAGTTATCAATAAAGTAAGCGTCTTAGTGGTGCAGTGTGTCTGACATGACTCAATACACTCATAGACATATTTTTTTTCTCACGTGTTAACAATACTAGTTGATTTGAATGTCTTACAATATTCAAAATACTTGTAACAGGTAAGTACTGAATTGAATAGATACCTGAGCTAACCTCCTACAATATTTGTTTCAGAAGACACGTGTGTTTTTTTGGGAAAAAAAAGTGTCTTATAAGCCAATAAATACGGTATGCCTTTGTAATGATGCCTTTCTGCTGCATGTGTAGTTTTGGTGAATTCATCATCAGAGTATGTGCATCACTAGCATTTTAATAATTAAAGCAAATGCTGTTTGCCCAAGGAAAACTAGTTGGCTAAAGAAATGTTCCCTACATAATATTGGCTTTGGGGAGGTACGTGTTTGAGGCAAATGTGATTGGTATCCGAGGCTGTAAAGCAAAGCTAAGGGGTACTACTTCTGCTTTCATCCCTCTGCTTCCTAGCACTGCCAGAGGTCATTGATGCCATATCACAGGTACAAATCACCTGCTAAACCATTGGCAAAGGTGAGAAATTATGAAAAAAGATGACATGCTACAGCACAACAAATGGTGGCTGGGTGACTGACCTCACCAACATGGTGGCTGGATACCCATCAATATGAAGATGCCAACATTGCCACATATGGAGGCCAAATGCAAACATAACAAATGCACGGTCCCATTGCATATTATAAAAATAGCTCAACTTATATATATATATATTTTTTTTTGGGGGGATCGGGAAATACCACTAACTTTTTTTTTTTTTGTGGAGGGCATTAAAAGGGTACTGGCCAAGGGCAAACAAAAAATAAATTGGGGAAAAACCTGTCCATGTAGCTCCTTGGCTGGAATGTGAGCACTGCCACGAGTAAGAACTCTTAACAAAATCAAATTTATCCCTTGAGCACCAATGATGCAGTGATATCATCAGTAGGACTAAATACTGATGCAAATGACATACAGTGCTCATTAAAATTTTGGACTGGGCAATTTAGTTCACCTGGCCAGGATATTTAGCGATTGACAGTTTTAGTGAGCGATAGAATCTTGCCAAAATTACTAGCTGCCAATCTGGTGTCCCCTTGATACAGGAGGCTCTCACCATATTAGTCACATGCAAATTCAGTGCAAGCTTAACTATCACTTATATTTGTGTAGCAATTGAGAAAATGTCATAAAGGAAGCAAGTATTAGTAGACACAATTACTAAGATTAATATTTTGAAGGATGCAGGCCACTAACCTAAGGAAATAGCAAAATTAATTGGCATTAGTCAAAGCTGAGTTCAACGGTGAGTTGCTAGGCACCACGAGGTTGGAAGCTCCACCACACTAACCCACAAACCTTGGTCAGGAGGGCCAAGGAAGATCTCTCCTCGAGCCAAAAACATTTTGAAGAGGAACCTTGAGAAAAATCCACATACGACCATCCCTGTATTGAAGGAAAGGAACACCAGGGACTGTATGGTCTGAGTTTCTATGTATTTCTTTTAGAGAAGTGTCTGTAAGGATGCTTAGCAAGTCTGCAAGATCATGGTTACAGGAGCTTCAACCTCCATGCAAAAGCCATAGAGGGTTGTTTTTACCGTGAAATGTAACTATGTAGCCAAAAACAAACTGTACTTAATGACATGACTACTTAAAGCAACTGTACATTGGTGAAAAGATAGAGATGTTCTCAATTCTCACTACACTTGTGGACAGTCAAGCACTCAGATTCATTGATGGTTATAGGATTCGTTCTCATGTTAGGGGCTGGGGAGTAGAAATGTACTGATACCAAAACCACAACATTTTACCAATACTGATACGACTACCAATACCAGTGCATTGTAGACCAATCTATGAGACTGGTGCCCATACTCATACAACTTTTATTTTATTTTTTTTGTTTCTCACTAAAATGGGTCATATGGACACTTGAGTAAAATGAAAAATGATGGTTTTAGAAATACCTTGTATGTACTGTGCATTAAAATTCAAAGATTTTTTTTTTTAAGTAACATCAACACACTAGACTTCAAATGATGTGGTACAGTGGTACAATGCTCCACTGAGGCCTACAGTTTGCAAGTTTGATCCTGGTTCACGGCAACTTCTTGGTGGAAGGGTAGCACTCTTTCATTAATCCTAGCAAAACTATAAGGTCTATAGCTACCTAGTTTAAGGGGATTATTTAATCACCTTTTCAACATGCTAGATTTCAAATGCTATAGTCAATAGCCTAACTTGACCTCTCAGATATGACTAGTCTGATCTGTGGTGTTATCAGATTTAAAAAAAAAAAAAAAAAAAAATATATATATATATATATATATATATATATACATTTACGTTGTCAATAACTCCTTTTGCTTGGCTGTGCAGAACACGAGTGCGTTGCGGGTGAGCCTTACATGGTAAGCGAGTGAGCTGAGATAACTGGGCGGGGCCGGTGGGCGCGCCCTGTGTCAAGAACACTGAAGCAGCCATGTCACATGAGCTATGTTGCCAAGTGTAATGGAAGGTATACAGTT
>JAXIVD010000187.1:75000-92500 GCA_036785275.1 Cancer borealis | reverse complement strand
AAGAATATGGGCCAAGAGCATACACGGCAGCACTAGCAAAAATGATCATCAAATTAAGCATATGTAAATAAATCATCAAGTAGTGCTACTGAAAATCATTAAACAGGAAACAGTAATAAGAGATACAAATGTACACCATATCAAGGAAAAAAAAAATAATCCAAACAAGTCCAGTACGTATATTTTGATGCCCATTTGTGGAAACTCACTTGATGGGGAGAGCAGAAAAGAAAGTGAAAGTAAAAAAAAAAAAAAAAAAAAAAAAAAAAAAAAATCACTCCCACCCGTCCATATTTTTTTTTTTATATGTCCAAGTACTCGCACATTCCTGTTGTTGAATTGCCTTAATATATATATACTCTCTCTCTCTCTCTCTCTCTCTCTCTCTCTCTCTCTCTCTCTCTCTCTCTCTCTCTCTCTCTCTCACTCTCTCTCTTTCTTCCCATGCTTACTATCCTTTCTCCAATCACATTCTATAATGATCTTGCTACTTTGCTTCTTTCCAGAGCTTGTTTCCTTGTCCTTTCCCTCAACGGTTCCATACTTGTATAGAACAGAGCCAAGATAATTTTTAAATTCAGTCTTCCACTATCTGTCTATTCAATCTTATTCTACACTGCCTCTGGCCCTTAATTCTTATTCCATACATATCAGTGAAATCAATAACTTAATTCAAGGCCATCAACTTGCTTTCCTCTCTCACAAACAGCAAAGAACTAATCATTTTTACACCCTGCAAGGTGGTATGTCATTTTCAAATAAAACAATATTCAATTTCCATTAATCGTGTTCATCTCCACAACAACACTTATAACTCGTGTTCATTTCTCTCAACTATTCCATCCATGAATACAATGAACAACCACACTGATATACCCATCCTTGTCTCACATCCAACTTTTTTTTTTATATATATATATATATATATATATATATATATATATATATATATATATAATTAACCGTTGGTGCCAGTAGGCATATTGAGGCACAGGTGGACTTGCCTCGCCTGTTATTTGGCGTAGGTTATCAGATTTTTTTTTATAGCGACGCCTCAAATGTTTAGGTTCTCTCGTGACCATGTTGAGAACGTGCGAGGCTAATCACTGCTACAGCCTCAGAAACATATAAACGTTGTTAGTCCCATCTGAGGACAATATGGCAGCAATTTGGGTAGTCTTTGGCCACTCGGCAGTGATATCAAAGAATGAAAAGTGGTCAGCATATAACGGGGATTTGAACCCGGGACCCTAGGCTCGCATACCAGAGTGTTAGACCACTGTACCACCGCCTCCCAACTACCACCTCCCAAATACATCTGAAACTTCCACACACCTGTCCCTTTCTTACACCTCCCTTTACCTTCAATGTATTCCAAAGTCTCCTAATAATTTTTATCATGAACCTTCTATAAATCTATAAAAGCAGCATACATCTCACTTGCTAACCTTTCAATATTTATCATTTTTACATAAAGGATCTGATCTACATAACATCCCTAATGCTTATAATACCTTTTTAATTTTCTGAACTCCTTCAATTAAGATTTTACAATTCACTTTAGACAGTATGCTAGATAAATTCATTCCTTTGTAACTTCCACACTCACTCATATCTTCTTTTCTTTCATATATTTCAGTTATCACTTCTCCATACGAATATAATAACGTTGCAGCTGCTATCTCATCTATTACTATATATAGAAGCAGGAAGTAAGAGACCATGGAAAAGAGTAAATAAATGTGTAGAGTATAAAGAATAATATGACGCCTTGATTGAGACTGATGATCATGTACACAAATGTAGATGGAAAAACCCATTAGTTGTATGTTGTATAGAGGACACGAGTACAAAATATGAAAGACTAGTATTTTCTTTTTATAAATGCTCAAGCAGCATGAAGCACTTCAGTTTCCCAAATTTAAGGATTAGTATTTGCAATGGTTTGAAGGCAGAAGTGGTTTTTTTTTCTTCAAATCAACGGAACCTGGCCAAGAGCTATGGAAAAAACCATCACTGCTGTTCCTGATACAGACATAGTCTGAAAGAGATTTGCCAATCTTTTTTTGAAGGTGTCTTGATACTTCTCTCTTGAAAGCACTTGTTGTAGGAAGGTGAAAAAATAGAATTAAGTGGAGTCCTATAGTTTACCAGTGAAATGGATGAAAGATTAAAGATATTGGTATCTATTGCATTAATGAGGTAAACAGACAGGTATAAGAGTTGAGTAGAAAGCTTTGTGCAAAAAAATTTCATGCCAACACTTAAAAGAATCCAATTAACTGCCTTATACATGTATAATCTTATGATTTCCTGTACCATGTTACTTTTACAAATGCACTTTTTTTGTTCATATTCACATATAATATTGCATTCTGCTTTTTTTGTAACTTTCGATTTTCTTGCCCTTCTTCACGAGTATTTTGTAGCATTTTTTGTATACACATCATACATAATGCTGGCTGTTTGTCATGAAGCAGTTGTTCGGGGCATTGATATATGAGCACAAAACCAATTAAGTCTTCATAACTAAACTCTTCTAGCAGCGTCAAGACTGCCTCTGAGTCTGAGTTCAACTGAAGATACAAAACTGCACCTAGTTTCAGTGACTTTGTAGCCAATCTACCAGCAAAAACACACTAACTTGGTTTCATTAGATATCTCCATAGTCAAACCACTCCTTTGGACTACAAAAACACAATTATACTGCACTAATAAACAAGAGTGAACCATGTCTACATATGTTGCAACCCTTTCTTTTTCATGGCAAAGAACTGTGTCAGCTCCAGTGCCTTGATAAAATATATTTGTGGTGAGAAAACAGATGGTGTGAAAATAGCCTAACCAGAAAATAAATAAATAATCTATATCTATATACCTGACCTATATAACCATTAAAAGAGGGTAGCTAAGACAAGACATTAAGGGTTCTAGGAGATTTTACTTTCCCTTCCCATAATGGTTGCCTGAAAATTAACGAGAGTAATATGCTATACGCCTACCTGCTCCCTTTATCCAATCACAGCCAATCACATTATACTTTTCCTTGGTGCATTCACCAGTAAATCTTGAGTGAAGGTACGTTTAAGGGGCACATGGAGTAAAAATTTGTTACTATTATTTCTTCACCAATCAAATTTTGGTTTGATCTATATCAGAGAGTTTCTAGAGTACATTAATTAGGTACTTTGTTTTTCTCAAGTATATTGTCCTTTTTAAGTTATTCATTATTTTTTTCTCACATAAAAATACCACAAAATTGAAAACCTCACGATGATATGCAAAATGCCCAACCATATTGCAATTTCCACATAAAACTAATAAATAAACAAATAACATAACCAGAATATCACAATATATTGGGTTTGTGTTGTAATAATTCATTTTTCTTCTTTCCCTCAAGAAGAACAAGAATGTAGAAATAGAGCATAGTTTCAAGAATAAAGCACAGTGTTTGAGAAAGACATATAAACAATTACGAAAAAATAAAATTCGGATTCATGCATAAATATAAATCAATAAAATCAAATAAATCTATAAATCTATTTATACACTTGGCTTACATCCCCCTTAAGGTTGGTTGGGGTAGCCAAGACAAGGCGACTAGGGTTTGGGGAGACATTACTTTCCCCTCCTCTGTGACTTTTCTTTTCAGAGGCGAGTAAAACAAAATAAATTAAATAAAGTAAAAAATCCAGAGAAAATATCATAAATGTAGAACCACATGAATACTCACGTGGCATTATTATGCTGAGGGCTTGGAGGTAAAGAGTTATCAGGACCAGAACCATCGGACTGTGGCGGCTCAGGCAATGGCCGTCCTGGAGCACCTGAAACATCAACACAATGCATACTCATAAATAGCAGGAAATGGAAAGAAATCATTGATCAAATGTAATATATATACATATATATATATATATATATATATATATATATATATATATATATATATATATATATAACATATTCTAGTGAGATTTAATGTTACAAAACTTGCTTCTAATGAAAAACACAAAAAAATTACTATAATAATCATAATAAAATATTAATTTATACTTAATTCAATCACTTTGCTCATCAAACAGAATTAAACTGTGTGTCAGTCAAGGAGCAAACATAATACTATATTAAAAGAATACACTATCTATATACCAGGCTGATATCCTCCTTCAGAGGAGTAGCTGAGACAAGGTGCGCGCACACACACACACATAATTATTGGGACAACAGACGGGATAGCATGAGCTTAGCTCCCCCCCCGTATGCTACAATTAGGTAAATACACACACACACACACACACACACTTGCATATATACACATGCAGTCTTTCCACTTAGCCCCTAGGCCCCTAGAGAAGAGACTGGTCTCCTCCCACAGCGCGGGGATCATTTACGCAGTGGGATGATTTCTGTGTCAAGGCCCGACAGCAAAAGCTGGTTTACACCTGCTGCTTCATATGCAAATAATAATTATGTCTAAATTAACACACAGCCCTTGTTTTCAAATTTTGTTTTTCCAAGAAAATGTGATCCATAAGCTGCTACAGAAAGATTGTAAAGGGTTTTATCAACAATTAAGCTCCACTCATGATATAAGCCTCTTAATACCATTCATAAGGAGCTAACATAGTCTAGGAAAGCAGGACCACTTTTATTCACACACTCACATTTATGGTAAATGTCATGGCAACATCTGGCTTTAGCTTGGCAGATCCGTGTATTCAAGGCAAAACTATCCTATTCATACATGAGAAGATGACTTATAAATATCACACAGGCACAATCATGATCATTCATAGATTATGATAACCAAATCTCATGTTCATACTGTTTATAGTATTGCCTTACTTCCTCTACTGTCCTCATCAAAGTCTTCCTCATTATCTTCAGGTGCCGTGTCTGTGCCATTGCCATCCTGCAGTTCCTGCGTGAGCTGACTCTCTATCATGGATCGGGTGAGGGAGTCTGTGCGAGGTGGAGGCTGAGGAGGTAACTCATCCACTAATGACGGCTCTTCACTGCTGCTTTCTTCACAAGGGTCCTACCACACACAAACACACCCATTAGTGGAAGGTTAGTCAACTTGGCATTCATCCCAAGAAGATACATTAATTAATTGGGTTAGTTCAATAACTAAAATCATGTCATTTAACCTGTAGTATTTTATCTGATGATCAATTTCACAACTTTCACTTTCACTCACCAAACCAAGTATATAATGGACATAAGAGCAAATGATTGATGACATACACACCTTTCCATTGACTTCCACCAGCTTGTGTGCACCATAAACAATAGCTTGATATGAAAACCTGAGCTGGTCATGAGTCTGTATGAGTCCCATGCGTTGCCGCCTCATGTCTAGTAACACATCCACCACCTTACCCTGACCAGACCCACACAGACCTTTACTCAACTGAAAAGTAAAGGAACATTTCATTCAAGTGCATCCTAAGGCATAAGATGAAATAAATCAACACATTTTTACTCTGCTACTCAGTCCTTCCACCCACCTATTTACACCTTACCATTCTGTATTCTGTCCTATGTAAAGACAAAGCATAGAGGGGGAGGGGAGAGTAAGTCGCCCTGAATCCTAAATGCCTTGTCTTGGCTACCTTCATTTAATGAGAATATTAGCTAGGCATAAAGATAGATAGATAGATAATAAATATATTCATAAGACTCAAAGGACAGTGATGAAGTTAAAATTGATCAAAATAAGTTGGAATAAAACTCATTGTAAATTAAAAGCTCTATGCATAAATTCATTGAAAAAAAAATTAACACTATAAATAACTTGAAGTGTTGCATACCATCATGAGGATTGTGTCCACGAGACAAAATGTTCCTGATCTACCAATTCCTGCAGAGCAATGAACCACTGCGGGGCCGACATCAGGTTCCAACACACCACTGGCTCTTACAACATTTAGGAACTTGTAAAATGCTTCAGGAGACTGAGGAACACCAAAATCTGGCCAGGTTGTGTAGTGAAAATGCAAAATCAGGCGGTTGTCACCTGATGATGTTTTTGTTAACCTGAAAAGAATGTCAAAAACGTTATTAGATGATAGTGCAAATATAATGATTTTATTTATCTATATACCCGGTGAACATGGTCCAAAAGTGAGATTAGTCTCCCCAGCCACATTAGGTGGTTGTAATACATTTTGAATATCTTTAGAAATACTTTCTTATGACAATGTGTAATTAAATTTTATCTACTGTTATTGAATGGAACCATGTTGACCTTGACCCACCTTAAAGTACTATAATTATAGTGAGTATGCCGCGAGACACTGAGGAGATCCACCTTGAGGCCTACAGTTGAGAACACAATAGAGTCTTCACCTCCATCACTCTCTCCAAGAGGCCAGTACTGGTGACACTTGATCTAAAACAACACACATTGCTTTTAGAATGAATAGATTGCACAATTCAAACTTAATACCACCAAAACTACATTATACCTGTGATTGTGTGAAGATTATTGTAACAATTGAATAATGTTGCAACAGTATTTACATTTACCTTTCTAGTGGTTCTATTTTGAGATGCTTACCTGATTCTTTTCAATTATTTTGTTGAGCATAATAATGCCTTTGATTTTTTGTTGCCATATCATGAGCCAGAAGTGTGGAGTAGTGTGTGATAATGGTCCTTGTGTAAGAACATATGACCGATTCACACTCTCAGCCTGTAAGGAAGGAAAGGGAAACATGAGTATCACAATGAAAAATACATACAATTTGAGTCTGTCTTTGGCTATCATGTCATGGCTATCTTTTTTTCTCTTTTTTTGGTATGACCTTCTCTGTCCCTTTAGGTTGACTTTTAATTAAGAGCTGCAGGAAATGTGTTGGTTGTATTCTTGCAGCTCCCACCATCAAAACCATCAATCAATTTCAAGGTTTTTGTTAAGTTTGAGATACACATTATTCAAAAGTTGTGTACATGTATTTTAAAGACGAAAAATAAAGACTACTACTGTGTTTTTTGTAATATTTTGGCCATGAGAGGGTTGGAAACAATAATTAATGAGTTTTACATTTTCACAAGGATGCCTGATGTTGGGTGACGAGTGAATTTCTTCTGACAACCACAGCCTTGGATCTCCTGCTTTCTACATACTCAGTAAAACCATACAAGCTTCTATAATGTCTACCTTCATCAATTTACATCAATGCAAATCCTGATGATGTTGTAACAATTAAATACATCACACTCACATACTACATACTTTTTTACTAATACGTACTTCCAGTCAAAGAATAGAATAATGCAAACCTTTACAAGCGATGCATTTATATAATTAGTATTCGTGTCTGTGAGAACTATTCTGGTGTGGTCGTACGGGAGAACATCTCGGTAGCGATTCAAGTTCTTGTTGATGGACTTTCTGGCCTCAGTACACGATAGGTCAAATGTTCCTTCATCTCGTATCCTCTGTAAGAAAAATCAAATAATTCAGTGTGTATGTGTACCTTCCAATTATATTTGTACAGATTTTATGTGTCATCAAGTGGAGGAGGCTGGTCATGTTTAACGACCCACACATGAACATGAAAGTAGGATTGAGAAGAAGGAAAAACTTGATAGAGATGTAGAAGGAAAAAAATCTCAATACTCCTTCATAATAGGTGACTTTAATGCAAAAGTTGGGAATAAACAGTTCAGGAATGGCAGCATTAGGTAACTTTGGAGTATATACATAAAACAATAAAGGTGACAAGCACATCTGATTTGCAGAGAGGAATAATTTGAAGGTAAAGAACACATTCTTCCAACAAAGGATAAGTAACACATTTTGACACAGCCTCAGTATTGATGTCACATGTTCATTGCAGTATTAATTAAATAATTATGTGCCAGTGCATATTATATGAAGCTGAGGGGATGATATGCTAAGCTAGTTTTCATGTGCTGTACTAATCCTTTCAAAGATCTTTTTCGTTTTCTACTTGAATTTAACCATTGCGTGCAATTATATCAACATATATATTCAAAGTATATACAGGGTGTTATTCTAAGAATCTATATATAATAATTGTTTGTATCACATAATGTAACACAGTTTTTAAGTATTAAGTGTATACATACATACATATATATATATATATATATATATATATATATATATATATATATATATATATATATATATATATGCATATATATATAAACAGTGTATTTTCTACAACGGTCAAGATTGATATCAAGATTACCATCATACTTTTCAATGGCATATATTCAACCATACATAAATTCTTTCCCTGTTATGATATTAATTTCTAGGAGAAACCACTAATTTTACATTTACAACTTTTTTTTTAAGAATAAATAAGTTGGTAGTGTACGGCAGTATAAGGCAGCAGAACAATGACTGTCAACATAAAGGACCAACTTTTACTCCGTTAGAAGGTTATATAAGACATTAAGTTTAATAAGTTTAATAAGGAAGTGTTCTAAACTGTTTGATTGCTACGAGATTGTAATGTTTCCAAGTTCAGCTTAAGGCCTTGTATATTTTCTATATTTTCCATTTGACAGTTGCTGCTTCATTACTTGAGACTGGCCGCTTCTTTATCTTTCAATACTCAGTAACTTGAAGAAAACAAAATTACATTACGAAATTAATTATTTCATCATGGAGAGGAATTCACGTGTTAGTGCAATTTTTTTTTTTTTTTTTTTTTTTTTTACATTAAAAGGGTACTGAGCAAGGGACAACAAAAATACATCAAAAAAAGAGAAAAATTCCGCATGTCGCCAGACCCTGTAAGGAGGACAGTGCATGTGGGCCATGAATCAACCAATCTTGCCTCACATAAATATTAACATCTATAAATCATAGCCAATCAAACATACAATACGTCTATTTAGTTGCTAGAATTACATCGAGAAAAAAAAACGATATTGACAGCTATAAATCATACAATTAGTCTATTAGGTTGATATAATAACACCAAAAAGCCTCACATAGATATTGACAACTGTAAATCACAAACAATCAAACATACAATAAATTTACGTAGTAGCTGGAATGACACCGGAAAAGAAAATGTTTATCTCTCAGGACACGTTGACAGTCTCCATCTATCGGTCTGTCAATCTATCTGTCAACACCACTAGACATAAAAGGTTTACCAGTTCAATAAACAACACCCACCACTTATAAAGATAATCAATATGGTTTTAGAACGTGAAAGGTACCCGTACTATCTACGTCACATCCTTTTATATATATACTAAAGCTGAAATTATAGAGAAAACGTGTGGTAATACATTGCAAGGACGCCATTACAAAAATAGTAATAATAATACAATACAATAAAGATAATAATGATGATAATAATGGTAATGGTAATAATAATAATAGTAATAATAGTAGTGAGGCCCAAACAGGTCATATAGACACCTCCCTCCCCACGCCTATTATCCCACCTTATTACCTACCCTTCTACACCTTTCTACCTATAACTACACAGCACATTAACAACCTCATACCTGATACACTTGGTTCCAGGCTCCTGAGTCCTCTATGTCCTTGTATTCCTTCTCTATGGGGTCAATTTGCGTGGAGTCCGTCATTTTGTGTCTGTGAGGCAGCTCGACATGTCTTCTTCTTCTTCTTCCTCCTCTTCACCACAAACAACTATTATTTCTTTTCCTTAATTCTTGTCTTTTAAAAACGGAAAATAAAAACGGAAAATGTAATGATGATAGTGCTGATGAAAAGAAATGTTTCAGTATATATGAATAAGGATGAAATACTAGATATGTGGTAGATAACAACTATTCCTTTATTTCCTTAATTCTTGTTTTCTATAAACGGAACCTTAAAATAGAAAATATAATGATGGTTGTATTAATATAAAAAAAATTCAGTATATAAATAAGGATGAAATAATAGATATCTATGTGTGTGTGTGGTAGATAAATGAAGCTCCTTATAGTTAAAACCTTTACTATTATTCAATAGCTATATAGGTTGGGTGAATATATAATACGTAATTAAGGATATAGATAAATATTTCGACAGACGGAAAGGTTGATGTTATAAGAGGTTATATTAAAATGTTTATACATTATTGCGTCAAATTAAGGATAGACATACATCTTGTTTGGACCCTAGCCCTATGTATGTAATTATATGCAATACAATACAATAAACGAAAGTAGGCTTGGATATTTTTTTCCCCGGCAAATTGATAAAATACTCCATTGAGGTAGCATAGTAAAGTTGTACTCTTCAGTTGACTGTAATAAGGCTTACAAGTTTAGCCTGGGAACATTATATGGTTTATAGTTATCTAGTTCATAATATTAGAGTGACTAGACAACTGAAAAATTAAGTGAAAGGAAATTATTTCACTTTTTTGTTTTGCTATTTTGTGACAGTTCTAGCAGGAAGGGCATCGTAATATTTCGTCCCTCTTCCAAGTTTTTTTTTTAACCACGGTAGATTGTGCCATATTTAACTTGTTACTTGATTATAATGTTCTTTAAGGTAATATAAGAAATGGAAATAATAACAACTTTCTTTCTTTTTACTGTATCGGCATCATAATTTTTTCGGCACTCGAGGTCTGCTGAGTGTAAACAAACCATTTACCATTACTGTGGCCTTCCTATTACTTATAAAGTGTTAATATTTTGAACTAGAACTTAACGGAGCTTCGAATTTAGTGTCGTTTTGTACATGACTTGCATTTAACATTTAATTTAATTGTCCATTAGTGTAACTTTGTGATTAGTAAGTTATCCTGCAGCCTTAAGATGCCTATTGATTGCGGTGAGTTGATTAATTAATTGTTTATTACACAAGAAACTATCGAGCAATAAACGTAAGATCAAGTGCATCATGGAATATTTAATGGCAACTTATCTTTAATAACTTATTCTTTACTTGACAGAGAGAGAGAGAGAGAGAGAGAGAGAAAAAAAACTTTAATAAGTAATTGCTTTCTTTTGAAAGAGATTTCCTAGATACTGTACATTAAATAGTACTCACATAAGGTACCTTCTTACCACTGTCTTATCGTTTCATGCACTTTCTATTAGGGCTTGAAAACATTTAAGCAGATTTTTTTTTTTTTTACTATTTAATTTACAGGCTTACATATAAGTATGCATGGAGCCTTTCGTGATCCTATTTATCCTATTTAATCGTGGTTGGTGACAACTCTGAATATGCAAAGTAATAGTTGAGGAGATGACGATAGAGGATGTAGGGTTAAGCAAAACAAAGGTGATGCTAAGCATACAAGACAATGTGCCAGTGCTAAGGATGATGTTCGGTCATGTACAGAAGGTGAAAATTATAGTGCATGCATTGAGTGGTGACTTGGTGCACAAAGGATGAGGTGTAGTGGATAATCTGAGTAATGTCATTGATTTTACTTGCAGTGTGTGCAATGGGAACCAAACGGTGGAGTCAATATTGGAAAGTATTGATATTGGAAATGAGTTCCTTCAGTGAATTTACAAAATTTTTCTCCGAAGATATGATTGGTGGAGTGGGAGGAGCAGATGGTATCTCTGTAGCAAGAGTGGGTGGATGAGAAGTTGAGGGAGTTAGTCCCCATCTAACATGCACATGAAAGGTAGACCATCTGATTTATATTTAAGAAATGTAGCGGTTTTTGGTAGTTTATAGAAGAGCCAGAGGAGACATGATATTAACATACAAGATTTTGAGTGGAATCCATGATAGAAAAATTTGTGAAGATATATATATAATTCAGCAAGTACAAAAGGTCACACTACGAACATTTACAAGAAAAAATCAAAAATTAATAGAAGGAAATATTATTTTTGTGATTAGGTGATAAACACTTGGAACAATTTGCCTGATGATGATTCTCACATTTGAAAAGAGGCGAGATAAACATTGGAAAAATAATGATTGCAAGTATGAACATACTGCCCGTGTAGTGACGACCCGACCTGACCCAGACACTCAACCTCAGGGAGAATATAATGATGTTAAAATAGTGCTGGGGTCATAGGCCTAATCTAAGCTTCTTCCAGAAGTCATTTGTAAGAAACCTGGGTCATTAGAATTTGATAAAAGACTGCGACATAATGAAAAGAGCATAATAAAGTGGATGTGCAATGCCACTGTGAGAGATGGTCCAATAAGGACTGAGTACAGGTAGTCCCAGGAAGACATGGGATCAAGTACTGAGGAAGAACACACAAAACAGAGGAATTGACATATAAGTTGCACACAACCACATGGCTTGATGGTCCGTTTGTACATTGCAAAGGTTCACTTGTGTCAACATGAAACCTGCCTTTCAAAACAATGAAACAGAATAAATTCACCAAAGTTTTTTTGGAGAACTTGTGTATCCTGTGAGTCATTGTATGTTGGAGGATGAGTGAAGGTTATGAGTGTTGAGTGATCATTCCTCATTCCATGGTATAGTAGAATTCTGTTTTGACTGAATAACAGGGACTGAGACTACTTTGGAGACAGAAAATTTTGTTAACAGAGTTTTATAGATTTTGCACATCTACCTGATTCACCAAAGAAAAGTTGAGTCTCATTAGACACACCCCTCCACTGAAAGATAGTTTCCTTTATGATAACACTGTAATGTGCGTGTGTGTGTGTTTACCTAGTTGTAATATACATACTGGGCTTGAGCTGCACTCATGTCTTCGTATCTATATTTGTTCAATATTTCCCTTAGTTATTGTACACTCTTTGCCATTATCACCTCTTTCAGTCCATTCCAAGTTTACATACTTCTCTAGGAAAAGCTGTTCTTTATTATGCCGTTCAAGCAAATTCCTTATTGTAATTTTTATTTGAGTCCCCTCAAATATCTAGCCTCTCTTTATCTTCAATGTGTGTGTGTGTATTTACCTAGTTGCATTTACTTAGTTGTAAATACAATACTGTGTGTGTGTGTGTGTGTGTGTGTTTAATCAATAAGGAAGGGAGCTTCTAATGAATAAGGTTAGTACTTGCCATGTTAGAGATGACCAAAGGCAAATTATCCGCTTAGTGATGCATACACAAGCTAATACTTCTGATTTCTCCATTATTAAAAGTAGATATTTTAGAAAATAATTCAATATCAAACATGAAAGTTACATTCATTTCAAACCCTGAAACAACACTGGAAAAACAGGTTTGATATATAAATCCATATAGGGACTTCCATCTTTATACATGATTTTCTATTCACTTGTAGAATGAACTTGTAGTACTTGTGATCCAGTCCCATTTACTTTATTGTCATTAAAATATTATTAGTATTTTCTTTTTTATAGAGCAACACAAATTTGAGGAGCCAAAGCGTGCTGTGCTTGTTCCAGTTGATGTGAAGAAGTGGGAGCAGTCCTCTGCCTATCAGGTAACGTAATACAGTAATACTATACTTGATATGAATGTTTAATGTGGAATCCAAAATCAAGGTTTCAATAGTAGAGTATTCTCAAGGCAAGGCAATAACATGTTAGGGTAAAATTAGGAACAATTGATGAATGCTTTTTCATGTATGTGGTGCTCTTTTATGAAACATTTATGTCATTGAGGGTTGGAAATGGCATATGAGAAATCAGTAATAATCAAAGTTAGTTAGTTAATGCAAAAAGGAGCAAGTGCCAGATATCAGAAGTCATAATTAACAAAGGCCTCTCCCATTCTTTGAAAATGTTTCCTTTACAGGATATTCTAGGCTTCATAACGTCTATGAATATAGCTGTGAAGGGTAAGAAAACCAGTGCACCATGTGTCACCAGTTCATTAACTTCAAGTCTGCTGAACATGCTGGACACCATCAGCCAATGGATTGATGACATCCCTCCAATTGACCAACCTCAGCGTTATGGAAATAAAGCTTTCAAAGACTTTTATTCAAGACTTAAAGAGGTAATGTATCCATAAACTAATCTCATCCACAATTCTTTGATAATCCAGTTAGATAAATATTATATTGACACAGATCAGTCATATCCATAATTGATATATTTCAAGGTCTTTGTAAAAGTTAACATAGAAGCACCATTCTAATAGTAATAAACGTGTGATGAATATAAAATTACTTAAATTTGACAATCATAAGAATTTGATCAGATTAAGTAGAGCATCATACCTTTATATTGGTTAAAACAATACACTGGAAATATTGCAGCAAGGTGAAAAAGTCATGAAGGAATCACTGCCAGAAGAATTTCATCCAGCCATCCCAGAAATTGCTGTTTATCTTGCGGAAGGTTTTGGCAACTCTACAAGAATTGATTATGGTACTGGACATGAACTGTCCTTCGTCATGTGCCTTTGTTGCTTATTTAAAATTGGAGCATTGAAACAAGAAGACTCGGCTGCAGTTGTAACACAAATATTTGATAGGTAATGCTGTTAGTCTGTTGTTTTCCTCTATATCTTTATATTTTTGGGTTCATGTTTATATCTACAAAAGTTTCTTGGTTCATATGTTTTAAGTAAACAACTTATATAAAATATATCCCAAATTTAACAAAAATTACTTGAATTAGACTTGGTATTTTAAACGAAATGCACTACCACCACAAGCAGATGATTGATTTGAATTGTTTTTGTATTTTATTCTATTATTTTAAATCTTGAATTGCTAATTGAATTACACAGAGATTCACATTATGTACACTTACATGAAACTTAGCCCACACCTAATTCAAGAACCAACTGTGCTACTTTTATGTATATTTGTCACTAGCATCACGTCTCCTCCTTAGGTACCTTTCCTTGTGTCGGAAACTGCAGAAAACTTACAAAATGGAGCCAGCAGGGAGTCAAGGAGTTTGGAGTTTGGATGATTATCAATTCATTCCATTTATTTGGGGATCATCACAACTCCAAATGAACCCAAAAATTTCTCCAGAGATGTTTTGCAACGAGAAAATTGTTAATGAGTATGCAGATGAATACATGTTTCTCCGTTCCATTAAATTTATATTAACAGTAAGTTGTAATTTTAGGATTATCAAATACTCTCTTTTATGACTTCATTCCTGTAGCCAGTGTGATATTCATTAAGATTTTTACAACAAGTACAAGTATCATTTTCATGTACATATTCCTTTAGCATGTTGCATAATTTAGTCTTAATCCTTTGAAATCATGCAAATAGTAGAACAATTCAGCCTAAGTGTGCTTGTTATATTTGTTTTTCTTCACTTCTTTCACAATGACTAAGGAATAACAGATGCATCTGTTAGGAACATTCTTTGGGATTCCCTGACAAAAGAACTGCCAGAACATAGTGTTTGATACACAGTATAAACGTCAAACAAATTGGTGTGTGTGACTCCAGGAATTTTTCTTTATCAAGTGGCTATTATATATATATATATATATATATATATATATATATATATATATATATATATATATATATATATATATATATATATATATATATATATATATATGTAGCAACAGCATACTGTCTCATTGGGTTATACTTTGATGTTTTTAACACTCAGCAGATTAAGCAAACAAAGAGACAAAACACATTGCTCCCATAGACCAAGTTTTAGTGAGAAGTATTCCCCTTCTTACACTACTCTCACACATGCCTTCTGAAAGTAAAAACAACTTAAAAGGTTATCATCTGGAAGTAGAGACAATGCAGTAATGTACACAATAGAAATTAAATATAGTAGTTAGATTTTTCCTATAAATCAGAACGAATTTTGAACACTTAAGAAATATCAATGATAATTGCATGTCATTTCCCCCCCATGGGATCTACCTTGACGTGGTGGGGGGGGCTTGTGTGTCCGTCAGGACCAACAAGATGATCCCGATCGTAGGCTGGTGTGGGTCACCGGTGCCGCCCGCCAGGGGGATCGCCCGTCGTGGGCCGTCCTGTGTTGGCTGGAGGGTGCCTGGGCCAGTAGGCATCGAGGCCGGGGTCTTTGCTCGCCGCTGCCGAGCAAACTTTCGGTGCCACAAGGACTACCTTTTAAAACGGGTAGTCCTGTGGGGGACAAGGTACCCCGTCCCCAGTGGCAGCGCTCGGCCCCTTTTCTTACTCCCTTTTCTTAAGCCTATCAAATCTGGTGCTCTTCCCCAGGATTATAGGCCCATTGCTCTGACTAGCTGTGTCTGCAAGCTCTTTGAGCGCATGATCAATCTCCGATTGATGTGGTACCTCGAATCAAAGAGCCTTCTCTCCCCCACTCAGTTTGGATTCCGCCCTGCCCGCGGTACAGCAGAACCTCTCGCTCACTTACAAACGTGTATTACTTCTGCTTTTGCCCGACAAGAATCTGTCTTAGCTGTTTTCTTTGATCTTGAGAAAGCTTACGATACCACTTGGCGTCATCACATCCTTCACCAGCTGTCCTGTGTCGGTGTCTCTGGCAACATAGGGGTTTTCCTCCATAACTTCTTGCGGAACCGTTCCTTCCGCGTTAGGGTTGCTTCTTCTTGCTCCCCTTTCTTCTGTCAGTACGAGGGCGTGCCCCAGGGCTCGGTCCTGAGTACTATCCTCTTCCTCCTGGCCATTGACGGTATCGTTTCTACCCTCCCGCCTGGTGTCAGGTCCTCTCTTTATGTAGACGATTTTGCCATTTATGCCTCGGGCAGCTCCTCCTGTCTTCTCCATCGCCTTCTTCAATCTGCTGTTACTGCCACCTCCTCTTGGGCCACCGACCATGGCTTCCGCTTCTCCCCTACAAAGTCTTTCTCCATTTACTTTTCTCATTCCCGTACTGCTTGTCCTCCTCCCCCTCTTCTTTATGGTACCCCTCTTGAGTATTGCACATCGGGCAAGTTTTTTGGTCTTATCTTCGACTCTCGCCTCACTTGGCGCCAGCATGTCCTCTCTCTCGAGGATACCGCCCTTCGCCGCCTCCGTCTTCTACAAACCCTCTCCCATGTGTCTTGGGGTGCTGACCGCAAGACTCTGCTTTCGCTGCATACTGTACTGGTCCTTTCTGTCCTTGATTATGGCTGCCATGTTTATTCTTCCGCCTCCCCCTCCGTCCTCAGCCTCCTTGACCCTGTTCATCACCTTGGTCTTCGCCTTGCTCTTGGTGCTTTCCGATCTTCCCCTGTGGAGAGCTTATACACTGAAGCTGGCCTCCCTTCTCTTCCCCGTCGCCGGGCCCTCCTTTCCCTCCGCTGTTATGCCCGTTCCCTTCAATTTCCCTCCTCCGCTTTGCGTATCCCTCCTTCTCTGACCGCAACCTTTGCCACCCGGCCTCGCTTACCTGTTCCCTTCCCTTTCCATATGCATGCCCTTCTGTCCCATCCTTCTTCCCCCTCCCTTAATCCGCTCCCATTCTCTGTTTCCTCTACTCCTCCCTGGCTCTCCCCTCACCTCTCCTTTTGCTCCTCTGTCTTCCCTACCTCCCCGAAATCTAATACCCCTTCCTGTGTCTTACGCTCCCATTTCTCAGCTCATCTTCCTACTCATTCTGGTAGCGTACACATTTATACTGATGGCTCCAAGTCTTCTACTGGCTCGGGCTGTGCTGTCCTGTTTCT
>JAXIVD010000187.1:2500-70000 GCA_036785275.1 Cancer borealis | reverse complement strand
CAGTTCTGAGAAAGAATGGTCGGGTTTTGAGGTCAGACGCAAGGAAATATATTCATGGACTAAAGGAGTCATGATGTCCAAAAATTTGACTTACAAAGGATATCTACAAAACACAATAAGAATGTCTAGATGAAATTACAGATGAAAAGTATGGTTATGTATTAGTAAGTTGGAAGAAAAGCCTGTTTCAATTGTACTAAATGGCTTCATAATATGCACTAACTTTGCACTAAATCTTGATAAGTATAATAATAAACAATTATGATCACCGAGATGTTTGTTGTTTTTGTTGCCTATATGTAGTTGTAGGGACAGGATATGTCCAACATTGGTAATGGTAAAAAATTAAATTGAGAGCGAGAAACGTAAAGTTAGTAAGAGGGCGGAGGATGATTAGAAATATCCACTGTTCAATGTAATGTGTGGATCTCTTCAAATATGGGAGACATGAAAATTGTTGTGTACACAATAAATATACTGAGCATCCAAAGTGTTTTCTTAGTGCCTGTGAAATATATCAACTTAAAGAGGAATGCAACAAATTATTGATGCTGAAAGTCTGTTACAGATATTTATTCCTTTTTTTTTTTTTTTTTTTTTTTTTTTTTTTTTACAAAATAAGTATTTCTTCATGTATGGTTATACCTCTGGAAGCTCCATTCTATGTTTGGGAAACCATATAGTAGCAGTAGATTTAATTATAACTAAAAATAAATAAAAGTGGATGTCTAAAATATCTCAGAACATCTCCATGTTAAAATTTTACTATTAAAAAAACAAAACAATTAATAATAAACAAATAAATAAATAAATAAAATAAAAAAAACAATGGAATATGAATAAAAGTAAATAAATTCCTTAATATCTGATGTCGATTAAAAATCTCAATCTTATTTTCTTTTCAGTGATTCTTACACATGCTGCTACTCCCATACTTCATAGCATTACAACATTATGGGACCATTACATACTCATGCGGCCTGTCCAGCCGCCTGAGCAAACCAGAATTGTTCAGGTAAAACTGAGCGTGTATGAGACATTGAGGAAGCCTGTGTAGGGTAGGCTGCCTCAATGCCCCATACAAGCTCAGCTTTGCCTGAACAGTCCTGGTTTGCTGAGGTGGCTGAACAGGCCACAGCAGTGTGTAATGGGCCCTTTTCATTACTAAAACTATAAAAAACCTTATTGGGTATTGTAAATATTCTGGACGTCATCATCAAAAGCACACCCCACATGTGAACAATAAAATATGTGATTCCTTGCTGGGACAAGGTTGAAAAGTAACATATAACTACTGAAAATTGCCACTGTAATTATAACATAAATTTACAATGGCAAAGGTTGTGCACTTGGGTAAAACAGCCAAAAAGCACAAATACAAAAATGTAAAAAACCTCTCTACACATCCTCATACAGAGAAATAGAAACCACACACACACACACACACACACACACATCCAAGATGGCGGAAGCAACATCTGACGGATGTAAAAAATATGTACCTACTATTGTAATATAAGGTCTGAGCTGGTGTAAATAGGTCCTGCTTCTTACTAATTAAGAAAGAGTGTTATAAAACTGAAAGTATTATGAATAGTGGAAGACTAGAAAAATCTGAGAATGGCTGAGAGAATGGCCCTCAAAGTTTCAGCAATTTTGACGTGGAAGTTTCAACAACTATGGTGAGATTGAGAAAAATTGAGGCAGGAGACAAAACAAAGATAGAAATGAGAGGAGTAAAGGAAGTGGTGAGTGGATGTAAAGAATCAGCTGAGAGGATGTTTCATTGGTCTATTGAATGAAATTGAGAACCTTAAGAAGGTAAATGATGGGAGGGAAATGACATTCGCTGAAAGAAAATGAAAATAGAAATTTAATTTACGAAAAAACCCTACTCCTCTCACCAAGAAACTGCTGTAAGCCAAGCTTGAACTTCCAACCTTTAGATGACGAGTCAAGAACTGTACCACAGAGCCACCCAGCCACCAGATGTGTAACTACTTTGTTAAGTCCTTTACTTTATAATTCCTTCTTCAAGGTCTCATTCATATCTACTTTGATCTACTTACACCGGCATTCAACATATTCTTAAAATGATTCACACGGTCATCCTTATTCTTTCTCACCATATAGCCATATTGGTTGATATTGTTTTACTAATGATCTCAACCTAATGTTTGCCTCCCAATTCCTCAATTAGCAATGGTTTTGAACATTCTATTTTTCATTATGGTCCCTACAGGAGAGGCGGTGGTACAGTGGTCAGCGTTCGGGCTTGACAGCCTAGGATCCCAGGTTCGATCCCCCGATATCCGCTGGTCATTTTTCATCATTTGATATCACCACTGAGTGGTCAAAGACTATCCAAATTGCTGCCATACTGTCCTCAGACGGGACTCACACTGTTATATGCATTTGAGGCTTTAGCAGCAATTAGCCTCTCATTGTTCTCAACATATTCAAGCAAGAACGTAAACTTTCGAGGCATCACTATAAAAAAAATCTAAAAACCTACACCAAATAACAGGCAGAGGCAAGTCCATCTGTGCCTCCATAAAAAAAAGTCTACTGGCGCCAACGGTTCATGATATAAAAAAAAAAAAAAATTCCATGAGACGTCAATCAATGTTACATGGTCTACCAATTACAGGACTGTGTGTGATGTTCATCCAGCCATTACACACAGTATACAGGATGGAATTACTATCTATACCCGTCTTGCATACTACACATGATCAATCATTAATACTTGATACTAGTGCAATATTGACATCAATTATCATCACCTTGTTTTTCATATATTTATTTTTAAGCCTCTGTATTCCATACCTTTTCTTCTTAGAAAAATAAAATAACAATAAAAGTAACCAATTAATTCACATAAGTTATTTTCTCCATAAATATCAAATAACAATTAAAAATAGATTAGTTCATTCATATCAGTTATATTGTCAAATTTCCCTCTACAAAAGCCAATTACCACCACTACTGGAGGATCACAAGTCAATAGATAAACACTCATAGAAAGAAGAAAGTGGCAGCATGTTACTCTGGCCTGAGGTTGACCTGGCAAGATCAAGCTGCACTGATACTATTTCATATAATCTGGAAATGACAAGCCAACTTTACTTGTGAAATGCTAAAAGTAAAACATGGATACATCTTCATTTGAAGTTCTAGACCAATGGTTCTTAACTTACCCACCATAAGGAGGCACCACAGGGATGCAAGTCCAGAGGGAAAATAGTAAGAAATCCTCTAAAGTTTGAATAAACGGAATTCTCTAAATAAGTGTGCGTATGTCACAATAAAACATCAATACAAGTACAGAGAAAAGCTCAATGTTGAAGGAGACATGCATTGTGCTCTCTCAAGACATATAACCAGACATTAAAAAAGAACCAACTACTAGAAGTGAACATGGTGAAAAAAACAGGCTGAGAACCATTGGTTTAGATTGCTTGATGATATGAACTAATTTAAAAACGAAAATTGTAAAATCATAACCATCAGCCCTTCTTTATCCAAACATGAGTGAACAGTTGTAGTTTGGAACTCTTTCAGCTTCAGCCGCATTGAGTGTAATGTTGAAAATCTATAAAATGGCAGTTTACAATCATGTGGCAATGTAATGACATCATATAGATATTCACACATTCTATTTCTCAAGTTCATGCTGTGTTTGCAAAGGGAGTCATGCAAATATTAATAACATCCTAGGATAGGAGACAAGGTACTAAATATAATACTGATCTCATGAGATTACATGGTTTTTATGACCCTAAACTTACATATCACACAATTTTGTATTTCCCTAAAATATATTATAACTGAAATGTTCTTTCCCTAATCCACTTAAAAATAACATAATGACACATAATTAGTTGCTGCAGCAAATAATGAATATAATGGAATTGTGTTATGTGTGCACACCCAAGAAGACCGAGTCCCTATGCAACGAACATGTTAATGAAGCTCAAGTTAGATGGATACAAATGTGACTTTCACAGTAGCTCACAATTATTAATTATATACTCTCTAATTAGCCACTGATAATAAAATGTCCCTCATTCATATGCTACACCTGTTTTACCATTCATGGTGTGACAGACAATTTCTGGTATCTTAAGAGGAACAAACCAACACACACATATACACACAACCACTCACGCACACACAGGAGTAGGATTCCCAGCTTTTCGCTCCTGCTGGCACTGCAAGGTCACAACCCTTCAGCTAATTCCTGCATAAATTTACTGCTAGGTGAATACCAGTTACAGCGTTTAATAAGACAAACTCATTTTGACTCTACCTGACCCAGTATTGGAACTCAGGAATCTCGGGTGTGAGCCAAGCATGCTACCACTACACCATCAGGTCACTATGATGTAATGTACTACAAATATAATCACTCAACATTTTTCCTATAAATACCTTTCATAAACATAATTTTGAAAGGCTCCATATATCCTTGCAATTATCAGCCTTGCTCATCTAATGGCAGCCCGCCAAACTGCACTGCCTTGCAGCACCCCCGTGTGTTTCTTATTAGCTTCACATTTAAGCACTTCAACATTCTGCATACTACCTCTAATCCCACTAACATCTTGTGCACCAGTGTCATATACACCACACGAAATAGAATAAAAGCAATCTGCTTTAATTTATTACAATGCCGCTACCCTTTATTTGTTGTGGGAAAAAAGAAAAAAACTAACATAAAACACCAACTCATTATCCAAGATCAGATTTCTGTCAATCTACACAGTGCCCAGCACCACTTATCACTAAAAGCATTTATAAACAATATATGCATCTTATCAAATATATTGTAAATATTTAGTTTGAGCATGACAAACTCATCTGATCAATACAGCCAATGGGATGCATTATTTGATCTTCACTCTATTTCAAGATGGATATCAGCATTAGAATGGAGGTTTGGCCAGTTATTCAATAACTAAGCATGATTAAAGGTGATCAAATAATCCCCCCAACTAGGCATCTATAGACCATATAGTTCTGCTAAGGTTAACGAGAGAGCTGCCCCTTTCACCAAGAAGCTGCTGTGAGCCAGGATTGAACTTACAACATTTAAATCACGAACTGAGCACCGTACCATAGAGCCACCCAGCACCGTAACTAAGCATGAACGTCATCCTTTTTTTATGGGTTTGAACCTCCCATTCCAATTTGGTCTAAGAAATGAAGTTGGTGTCAAAGTAACTTATTTCTACTTGTTAGATGCTTCATCTTTAACATTCATTACACACACACCAAGTGTCATTTGCATAAGTGATTGTCGGTATTCCATGCTTCCCATACTTCCTTTCATTATACAAAACAGGGATTCAACCACTTTCCTCCCTTATACATCTATTTCTCTCATCTGATCTTTCATGTTTGCACATTTGCACAGGACTATACTAAGATACTCTAATTCTCTCTCCATTCAACCTAATTTCACATTCTTTCAGATATTCAAGTCGCATCCTACATAGGCGATCAAAATTAACTTCACTTTTACTTCCATTAATCAACATTACCTTACTTTTGGAATTCAACAAATATACAAAATTATATTCCTTTTGATATGATGCAACAAAGCTAAAAGTGATTAAGCCAAAGGATGAGGTTGAAATATACTGGGATGAATGAATGAATTAATGAACATAGGATGATGATGATGCCAGTAATAGATGCCTGAGTTAACAATCCTGTACTAAGACTCATAGAATCCACATCATATTTCTCTTCACACCTCAGTTAGTTTAAGTATTATCAGGACTATTACCTGGACTATTTATCGATCTACCTACCTGGCTTACATACTAATTAGCCAGCAGTACCCTAGACAAGGCATTTCGGGTTCACAGACTTTACTTTACCATCCTATTCTCAACTTGGCTTATCATGACTAACTTACATTATTTTTCTTTCCTCATATTTAAAGTTTTTTCCTTTTTATAGCTCTTTCTTTACAAAAATAAGACACTAGCCAAGAGTCTAAAAAAGTAGAATTCCCGAAGACTTAGGTCAATTTAGTTAACTGTTTCCCAACCTTTTATGGTTGTGACCCTAAATACAGTCTTAAACTGGACTAGTGATCCTAAATGTGTGAACACGTAGTAATAAATCCAACCATTTTCATGTTACAGTTATACTTGCAAATGTTTATGAGTTTACGTCATTCTACTTATATAGGTTTATATTACTTACACAGTGAATCTTTATGCTGTCTAACTGAAGTCAATCAGCTACATTACTCAAAATCAAAATGTGACTACTGTCGACCCTCGATTTAACGGACTTCGGACTTAACGGACTCTCTGCTAGCGGACAATCAACCCAGATCCGGACTAAAGTCCGTTAGTGTAAAAGAAAGTCCGGTAGGTGGCGGTCGCGTCAGTAACATAATCCGTTAAAATCTAGGGTGAAACGCCTAGCTTTTGGGTAATGAAATATAAAAACCTTATATAACCAAACCTGACCGAACCAAACCTAACATAACCTATTCTAACCATAACCTAACATAACATAACCATAACCTAACATAACATAATTAACCTAACATAACTTGAAAGATGTTTAGCCAGGTAAACAATGGTGAGCACCGCCTGAAACCTTCATAGATGTGTTGAGTACACTATGTATAATATGTACGACTTCATATTTATATCGATATCATCCAAGCAGTAGGTATGCAGATTTACTCAAATACTTTTTGGCTTATCTTAACCTAAGTTGTATGTACAGTATTTACAGTTGCACTCAATGGTTACTCCGAGTCAAAAGGAAGCGTCTGGGTGCAGCTATTAATATTTATGCTCCGCCCACAATCAGCTCTGCCTCCCTCCTCCTCCTAGGCATCAGTGTTGAAACCACCATGGCGTCTAATAAGTGTGCGTAACTAGGTTAGGTTATTTTTTATTTTTTTATTTTATCTATTATCCATGGTGCCGGTAGGCTTCAGGGAGGTTAGATAAGGTTAGCCTACTAATTTTTAAAGCACAGGCTATTTATTTCTGGGCAAAGTATGATGCTTTTTCATTTCAAGAAACCTAACCTAACCCAAACCCTAACCTAACCCAAACCCTAACCTAACCCTAACCCCAACCTAACCCTAACCCCACCTCAACCTAACATTGTGGGGCTGTAACCAGATACTGGTCTTACCTACTGAGGCGGTAGGTATACAAAAATTGAAACAAATGTTTTTAATAGTTTCCAGACGTTAATATATATTGCATGATATTCTGCAACTTTAATTCTATCGGACATGTAAGTATTAACCTCGGAAGAAGATGCTACACACACTTATTAGACTCCATGGTGGTTTCAACACTGATGCCTAGGAGGGAGGGAGGCGGAGCCTAGGTACATCAGCTGATTGTGGGCGGAGCATGAATATTAATGGCTGTACCCAGACACTTCCCTTTGACTCGGAGTAACCATTGAGTGCAACTGTAAATACTGTACATACAACTTAGGTTAAGGTAAGCCAAAAAGTATTTGGGTAAACCTGCATACCTACTACTTGGACGATATCGATATAAATATGAAGTCGTACATACTATACATAGTGTACTCAACACATCTATGAAGGTTTCAGGTGGTGCTCACCATTGTTTACCTGGCAAAACATCTTTCAAATTATGTTAGGTTAATTATGTTATGTTATGGTTAGGTTACGTTAGGTTATGGTTAGATTAGGTTATGTTATGTTTGGTTCGGTTAGGTTTGGTTATATAAGCTTTTTATATTTTTTGCCTTAAAGTTATGCGTTTCATCCTAGATTTTTTTTCCCGGATTGCCATATTATGGCCTTTAACAAAGCAACGGACTTTTTACACCAACGGACAGGGCTCCCTCCGCATTAGTCCGTTAAATTGAGGGTCGACAGTACCTGTAAAGTATTTTATTTATTTATTTACTATTTTTTTAAGACCCTACGGCGACCCTCAGAAAAACCCTCTCGATCCTCATTTGGGTCACGACCATGGGGTTGGGAGCCACTGATTTAGTTGTTGAGGCATCTTGACACTGTACTCCTTTCTGATGAAGTTCATACAAAGGTGGAAAAACAAAATGAGAAATTGTTCGAGTTTACCAGTGAAAGGGATGAAAAAGTGAAGATACTGGTTAACCCTTCCTTGCCTAGTACATATGTATTTGTTAAATATATATATATATATATATATATATATATATATATATATATATATATATATATATATATATATGTATTTATATATATATATATATATATATATATATATATATATATATATATATATATATATATATATATATATATATGTATTTATATATATATATATATATATATATATATATATATATATATATATATATATATATATATATATATATTATATATATATATATATATATATATATATATATATATATATATGTATATATATATATATATATATATATATATATATATATATTATATATATATATATATATATATATATATATATATATATATATATATATGTATATATATATATATATATATATATATATATATATATATATATATATATATATATATATATATATATATATATATATATATATATATTCATGCATCAGGTATTTGAGAACAATAAGTGTAAACAGAAAAGCAAACCCATATGATCCAATACATATGATAGCACTACACAAGGGCATGTATTTCCCTGCAACATTGGCTTGTCATGCAAACTAATATCCACTACCTATCATGTTAACCTGTTACTTCTTAGTGTACTTAAACTTGAATGGGAACATGAGCCATATTAAAAGCCCAAGAGAAATCATTACAATCTTTTAGGATAAACTTTTTTTTAAGTTCTTATGTACTCCATAATACTTAAAATTGTTGAGCCCATAATTTATAAACTAATCTTATATCTTAACCTTTTTGAGATTAATTTTTGGATGCATATATGGCATTAAAATTTTAATTTTTTGTACATTTGGTAATAATCCTATTTCCTACAACACAACACATTTTTTTTGTGTGGAATGACTCACTAATATCATTAAAATTATAAATTGAGTTGCCAAATAATTGTCAACTTCCTTGTAAATGTATATGTTGCATTACACAAGCAGCTCATGTCTTGTCATCCATTTTAATTCAGTGATCCTGTAAACATTAAAATATAATGTAATGGATAAAATATACACAAATAACATAAGATATTCCAAGATACTCCTACAACATTAGACTTCAGATATCTTTGGACATTCAAACAGTGTTTAGAAGAAGATTCCTCTGAACCTAGTTAGGCAAAAGATATCTGACTAATATTCACTTTGTTAGTAGAAAGTTTGGACACTTTTGAATATAAAGTTAAACCATTCTATGGATGTTTCCTACTCTTCTCTTGGTGGTGAGGTTAAGGCCGTTGCAGCCTCCAACCAACCAGAGTGCATTTGAAATGATAACTGGTGACTACTAAATCAAGGGATTTAACATGAAATATTTCTGCAGTATACTTTGGTTACCATAGGTGTGCACAGCAGGTTCATATTCAGCAGATGCCTGCACTGTGGGCAAGGGTGAGTGTACAATGCACAAAATTTACAAGTGTAAAGCTGGTACAGGTTCAACTGAAAATACTTTGGAGTGGGATGTAAACATGAGTAATGTATGAAGAAAAATCTTGCAAGTGCAGACTAGGTTTTGGGCAAGAACTGTTGGTGGAAGGCGGGTGTAAGGCTAAGCTAGGTACCTGTACAGATATCTGGATTGGCTAAGTTTCTATTTGACTGTAAAAATAGTACATATGACCATTAAAATCCTCGTATTGAGAAGTAGTCAAACATGTATAATCATAACACACATTATCAAATACATCTACCACCTTTAGTAGTCCATTCTCATCTTCTGTAGTCAAAAGTGTATATTTGATAAACAGAATTGTATTCAACTCACATTTACCAAAATAACCATCCTAATATCACCAATCTATGCTTTAATTTCTCTTATTAAACCATCCACTTAGAAATTAAACAGTATATCTTACCTTAGCTCAAATATCTCATTATGTATATAAATTGCAATGTGCAATGGAATACATTGTACACACTGCATTTGTTGAGTTTTCTTTGTACTTTGCATCATCTTCATCAAGCTTTGATCCAATGACTAGATTTCGAAGATTGCAGTAGTTGACCCCAAAATCTATTACTGCATATGGTGTTTCTGACTCACTGAAGGCCTATATGGGAGAGAAAAAAAATCTTAGATATATAAAGCTGGGGAAAATTATATATATATATATATATATATATATATATATATATATATATATATATATATATATATATATATGTGTGTGTGTGTGTGTGTGTATGTGTGTGTGTGTGTGTGTGTGTGTATAATTATACCACTGATTTACTAGCAACTGATGGACAATCCCTTCCTTTAGCTCACACAATATTACAAGACTGTCAAAAGTATTAAAGTGTATTGAACTGGAACAATGAATAAATGTCAAAGCTGTATCACACTGTATTCAAGTAGATTTCATTACAAACACATATTTGAAATCTGACCTTGACTTGGCAAATGCCACCACTGGCGTCAGTAAGAGTGAAGTTGAGGTCATCCACGTAATGCATGGTCGGGGTGGTGTGACGGCCTCGGATGGTGTCTCCCACTTCATCAAGGTACTGTAACAAAGGTTAATCATCTACTGCACACTGGTTCCATATACAAAAAAAGATGGGCAGCAGAAAACACACACAGGTGCATTTCTTCCCCTCTCAAGTCATGCATATCAAGCCACTGAGATAAGAAGAGAAAATTATTGATACCTCATATCTGCATTGTTGCTTTGCAGAACATTGATCACTGCTCCAAAGTTTCATTTGCTGGATAAGGCGGTTTTTCACAGTGTAGCAATCCTTGCCAAATACCCTAAAATTAAGAAAAAGAGGGAAAGAGATAAACTAAATCATAAACAGAGAATTGGGAAATAGTCCAAGAAAACTAAATAAGTAGAAAAAAACTCATATAAGCTCTATTTCAAAGGAAACAAAACATATCGTCTGCATAATTAATATATCATGTTTTAACTTATAATTAGTTTGTGTAACTGACAATATTAATAAAACATGACATAGATGTGAGTACAATCTCATGTCCCTTAATGTAGCTACATAGCAATATCATTTCAGTGAGGCATCTACCTCACCCATTCTTAATTCATAAACTCTATTATTAGATTAAACATTTTAATTAGAAAGGAAGTTTTTCCAAGTCCAATAAAAAAGTATTCAAATAATGGTTTCAGTAATTATTCCTTGTACAAACTATCAAAATACTCTAATGCACAATAAAACTATGGTCATGCAACCAGATTTCAATATAGCTTGCTTTCACATCTCTCCTCTTACTTTTTCTATTCTCCTTCTATGATAATTGAAAATAAAATAAAATAAAAAATTCCAGGAAAACTTTTCAGTGTATTGTAGAAATTCTTTATCTTTTCCTTAGAATAATATGCTCTGTATTCCTTCATACACTGTTACATTACTGTCATCTACATTTGTACTGTAACTGTGATTCCTTTTTATTCTACAAAAGGTCTACGTAAAAAAATCAAGTGCAGGCAAAAAGAAGGTGAAAAAGATACAAAAACACTGAGAACGCATGAGAGGTGTGCAGGTACATGATGGCATAACCATGTGGCCACATACTAGTTCCCACACACCAACTTAGAAGTGAATATTAATACCTACCTAACTAAGCAAAACAAATCATTCAGTCTGTAGCTTAAAGAGAAAAGACGAGGAACGGGTAAATTTGAATACCAATTAGAGTAAGTGTGAGTTGGCATCTAGTGGGCATGGAACATCAAAGATTATCCAACGTACCCAACCTGATACGTCACCTCATCTTGTCACACTCATTTCCTTCTTGACCATATTCTTTAAAATACTTTTCCTTTATATTGAGGTTCATATTATATGCCTCTGAGATTGTTCCCATACTTATATAATGATAATTCTCCAAGTCCCATTGTTCTCGTCCCTGTGGTTCACAAGACAGTAGTTACAGCATGTGTGTAATCATACACCACTCAATGACAAACAAATACAAAACCTAACCAACATATACAATTCCTGTTTACTACCCATGCAGCCACTGCTTCCCAAAAGTAGAAATGGTCTGTGCCACACTATTAGTTATATATATGAATGACACATGTGAAATAAATCATACATCCTATCTTTTCTTTTACAACTGTATTTCGACATAAGACTACTGTAAGCCATTTCATTGGATTTGATTATCGTGAGACTTACCAATCCACTTGGCAAGATGCATGGCTTGGGTAGGGGAAGAGGGCAGAGAAGAGGCCCAAGCTGCCTGCCACAATAAGGACCGCCACCACCAACACCACACAGCAACATTTGCAGCAACCTACAGATAATCATGGTAGATAAATAAAAACTAAAAATAATACAAAAAACTTAGCTATTTATTTAAAAGATATAACCGCCCAACTTAACCTATCCTTAGAAGGTGACTTCACTAAAACCTTCACAGATGTTCACTACAGTAAGTATCATGTATACTACAACAAACATTATTCTGATTGGTTTGGAGGCGTTGTTCTGCAGATTTATCAACAAAACTCTTCCATATTTAAATGTTTCTTATAGTATCATCTTTCTGACCTTACACTACAGTTCTAAAACTACTTAAGTCTCACATATCACTTTAATTATCTACTTTCAGTTTTGCATCATACACACTGTCCACTACGACGTTAGTAGCGATAAGAAGTCAAACAGGTCACAAGAAGAAGAAAGGAAGAAAGATACACACAAGAAATTAAAAGATCAGAATTAGAAAAGAGCTTGCTGGAATGGGACACAATGAAATGGAAAGAAGGGATGGCACAAAAATCAAGCTTAGAAATATATCGGCAAAATAAAGAAAAGGTTGGAGAAGTGGATTATATGTATGATAACAGACCAAATTTGATAATTTTTTTCCAAGCCAGAACAAACAGCCTCCCATTACATAACCGTGTGCGATTTTTGAGAGAGGATAGTATGTGCCCGGTTTGTGGTGATGAAACTGAAAATCTAGAACACTTTATTTTATTTTGTGCAGGATACAGGGAAGAGAGAAAGAAAATTCTGGGTCTGCAACAACCGTATCAGGAAAACAAGGAGCAAATAATAGGAAAGATTTTATTTGAGTTCAATCACAGGAATGAGGTGGAATTTATTAAAGAAGTGCTATATAACTTTTGGAAAATAAGAAATAAGGAACTGGAAAAGTGTCTAAAGGAAAATACAATAAAAAGGAACAGGGAAGAGGAAATTACATAGGTATCAGCAAAAGCAAAAGAAAACACATCAGGGGGGCCGTAGCAAAGGCAATCCCCGGTTATCCCCCGAAACTCATCGCATCGCATGCAGTATGAAGTATGCAAATATAAGTACCATAATGAAAACACACACACACACACACACACACACACACACACACACACACACACAGATTATTATTATTGCTGCTCAAGCCCTATATAATAAAACTAGATAAATATGTGAGTGTAGTTTAGGCCCTGTATATTACAACTAATACAACTAAGTAAATACACACACATACACGGTTACACATACTGTTATCATTATGTTTTCTTTTTAAATACAATAGAATGTACACCAAGAAAATACCATTCCTGTATCCTCAAATGTCACTTTGGTCAAGCCACATCCTGACTACTACTTATTACACTTCTACACCAATCCTTTCACACGTAAACTTAACCATATATAAGGAACACAGAATAATTTAATACATTCTACTGGAGTGTGATGTTACATAAGCTTAATAAGGCACTCAGACACTCACCCATTACAACAAGGCAGGGTTCAGAAGGAGGAAATGTGTGTTAATAGGCACACAAAAGACGCACTTCCTACGTGATTCCACCCTTCCTGGTGGCTGGTTCCTGCCCCAAGGCTGTGTTTAGTTAAGTTCGGCCAAGCAATACTTTGAAAAAAACAATATATTGCACACATAACTCTATTGGATTTTATTACATACGTGAATACAGAAGTCTAATTTAACTTAAGTGTGAAATAGTAGATGTATGTTAACTCGTTTATGTGGCACCAAAACAATGAAATTATAGCGGTAGTTTTGAACACATCAATCATTATGGCTGTTTATCTACTATTTATCCATGAAAGAGTACCAAGCATCGTTGGTAATATGATGGCATTGTTCAGTATTTAAGTAACACTCAAATAAGGCTTGTTATTCAGATATCAGTTATAAGATGAAAAGAAAAAAAAAATTCCTATTACCAAGGTCGGTCGTATACCTGATTTTTTTTTCTTTTTTAGTACTCCAAAGGTGCGTATATGAAGACTCTTCACACCTACATTTGGGGGATAAAGCAAAGTAAAGCACTCCTAGGGTATTAGTGCTAGGGATGCTAGACTCTTACTAAATGACAGAAGAGAGTATCAAAGAGGGGAGCACAACTATATAATCTTAATTCGTTTAACTTATTGATTGGGTTAGCCTATATATTGGTTTATCCCTGTGGTGGGAGCTGCAACAATACTACTGGTACTGTTTTCCATGCAGGTCGGAAAAAGTTCCATTGTAAAATTATATTATTGAGTGCCGTTAAAGAGGTTGAATTTCATGGTCGCTCGTCCATTCCCACAGAAAAAATAATAAGTAAACAACGTGTGGAAGGAAAGTTAGAGGTTAGAGGTGGAGACGCGCTAGAACCACGGTAGAGTGCAGACCTACCTCTCTCAGCCGCAACCACACACGCCACCCCAACCTTATTTACGGTTCGGTGGGTGCCTACAAGTGCCCAAGTGCAGGATTTACTGCAGTATCGAGTCCCGCCGCATCGACAGCCGACGAACGGCAAATGGACTCATGCTGACTGACGACGGCTGTGACCCACCGGCAGCTGCCGCCGCCCACATGGACGCCACCACGACGGTCCTGAAAAGGACTCGCTCTCTTTCTCCATCGTCTGGTGAGACCAACGAACGTACAGCTAAGTCTACCAAATGCAATGATCGCTCCTTCGCCCAAGTAGCTGCTTCGCCACCCTCACCTAACGCTAGAGCTGTGCCCCCACGCCAACCTCAACCACTGCAACCCTCTTTCTCTAAATATATCATCATCCGCTCTGCTGAGGGGAACAGATGCTTTATTCATCCTGGTAAAGTGGCCACGGCTATCTACTCTTCCATATTTGGCAAAAAATATGTTGAGAAGACCCTAACCATCACTGGTGGCGGCAGGGGCATAAAATTCGAGGTAGCCAACCTCGAAAACCTCTCTCAACCTCCTGAGTCGGTCACCACGCTGGGGGAGTGGTCTGTTAAATGCTGGGTTGTGACAGACGATGACCCCACTTACATGTTTGGGAGGATATACCCAGTATCCCCCGAAATGGCCACACAGGACATACTCACCAACCTTACCATACTAGACGATGCCCCAACTCAAATCATAGACGTTTTTAGACTCCCAGCTTTTGTCAGGGAAGGGCAGACGATGGCCAATATGGCCATTCGTATTAAGTTTAGAGGGGCCCTCCCTGATAGGATTGCCCTAAACTCTGCAGTGTACCGTGTTAGGCCCCACACCCTCCCTGTCCTCAGGTGCACCCGCTGCCTTCTGTTTGGCCATGGCAACGCCTCCTGCAACGGCAAAAACCGCTGTGGGAGGTGCAGTGGTTACCATGATGCCGAGGTTTGTACCCGGCCCGAAACATGCCTTTTCTGTGATGGCAACCACCGCCCCACCTACAGGCAGTGCCCGGCATACCTTCAGGCACTGCAACTACAGCAGCTCCAACATGAGTCTGACCACACTATAACGGAGGTTAAGCGTAAGCTGAGGGGCATCTGCCCAGGGTCCTTCAGACCAACTTCCTCACCAGAGGAGAATACAACACCTCCTCAGGCACCCCCACCTGCACCTGCCCCACAACCAGCCCCTCCCAAGCCACTTAGCCCTAAGGTCACAATAATTCCTTTGGCTGCCCAGGACTGCTCCACCCCTCAACGCCCATCCACTAACCTATGCACACCCCAAACACCCAAATCCCTGAGGGGCCGTCGCTCTCCCAGGCGTCGGCCAAAACCCCCCTCTTGCCCCAGCTCTCCTAGGAGGGATACCCGTTTACAGGAGGTATTCCTTCTCCCCACACCCCTACCACCTCACCCTCTACCCCAACCCACTCCTATCCCACCTCATACTGCTCCTCGCCTACTTCAACCCATTCCTACCCCACCTCAACCCACACCTCCCCAGCCTGAACTCCAGCCCCATGCCACACAGCCAGCAGCCCAGCAGCCCCTGCCCTCACAGGGCAGTGCATGCCTTGAGCCTCCTACGGCACCTTCACAGGCCCAGCATGCTTCGGGTCTCTCCTTATCTGCCTTCATTATGGGATTAGCACCACTTGCACTTAAATTGATCAATCTTCTCCTAACAGGTTACAGCCTTCAAGAAAGCCTCCTCCAGTGCTTGCCAGGACTATTCTCATTCTTCACATCACTCACGCAGTGAATTCTGTTCTCCCCTCTCACTTCATACTCTGGAATGCCCGGTCCCTGTACTGGAAACTTCCAGTCTTTAAAACCACACTGTCTTCCTATTCACCTCTTGTTGTTGGTGTCTGTGAGACGTGGCTCACTGACGCATTCTCCCCTTCCTTCCCCAACTATTCTTCTTACAGAGTGGACAGGGGGGCAGGCGGAGGAGGAGGCGGCCTGCTACTGCTTGTCCACCAATCCCTCTCTTCTAGCCTCCTCACTATCACTCCCTACCCCGGGGGCAGACTAGAGTACCTGGGGGTGACTATTACCTTTAACTCAGGGCCCCTTCAGATCCTTTTAATTTACAACCCATGCTTGGATATCTCCCTTCAGGAGTTCCAGCATTTGTTTTCACAGCTTTCCTCCCCAGCCTTAATAATGGGTGATTTTAACGCCCATCACGACTTCTGGGAACCAGCCCTCCCCAGGAGCCGAAGAAACCGTTCGGGTCTGTCCCTCTCGACCTTCCTGGCAGACAGTGCAACTTTCTCTCTCCTTACTCCACCTGGCCTCCCTACCAGGACCAATCCAGTTTCAGGGAACCCCTCTACCTTGGACCTTTGCCTGGGGAATGGCCCTCTCCTCCTCACCACTATAACAACTGGCCCTTACATGGGGAGTGACCACCTTCCTGTTGTCATCTCCTTCCCTTCAATACCAACACCCCCCCCTTCATCACGCAGACCTCGTTGGTCCTTTAAAAAGGGAGACTGGGGCTCTTTTCAAAAAGAGTTTAATTCAAAAACTCCTCCCACCATCCTCCCTTCACAAAGTCAAATTCAATACCTTACAGACACCTTGGTGGATGTAGGGTCCCACCACTTTCACCTCGTCACTTCCCGTCCCTCCCGCTCCTTCCGGGTCCCCTGGTGGTCCCGAAGGTGTGCAGCAGCCCTTCAGGCCAAACGACATGCCTTTGACATGTGGCGTAAGAATCCCATCCCTCCCCTTCGCAGTCGCTTCAGACTTTTAGAGGCCCAGTGCAAGCGTGTTATTCTTGATGAGAAACGTTCTGCGTGGGCCTCCTTTTGTGCCTCCCTGTCCTTTTCTTCCTCAGTCTCCCAGGCTTGGTCTTTTTTCAGGAAGATGGTTCACCCTCAGCCCCCTCTTACCTTCCCGTTAACTAGTAACGGTGTCCTCCTTGTCAACAACGTCCAAAAAGCCGAGTGCCTTGCCTCCAACATACACACTGTCCTCGGCTCCCCTGACCCTATACCTCCACCTGTGTTACCTCCTTCTTCACACGGCCACACAATTAGCACAGCTATAACTCCCCAGGAGCTTTCATCAGCTTTACAAGCACTGTCTGCTGGGAAGGCGACGGGGCCGGACAATGTCCCGAATGAGTTTCTTCGCCGCCTCCCAGATCCTCTGATCTTCCTCCTCCTGAACGTGTTCAACGCCAGCTGGCAATCTGGCACGTTCCCTTCTGTGTGGCGTAATGCCATCACAATTCCTATTCTCAAACCTGGCAAGGACCCGTCGGAGGCTTCATCCTACAGGCCCATCAGTCTACTCTCTAACTTCAGTAAGGTATTAGAACACATAGTGCATGACAGACTAACATGGTGGTTGGAACACAAACACCTTCTTCCCCCTAACATGTTTGGCTTCCGTCCTCACCGGGGCACCCTGGATGCCCTGCTCCAGCTAGAGCACCACATTCAGGAAGGATTTAACCACAAGCAATTCACTCTGGTAGCTTTTCTTGATCTCAAAGGAGCTTTTGACTCCTCTTCACATAATGCCATTATTGAAAAACTTTCCCGCCTGGGACTCAATGGTTCCCCACTCAATTGGGTTCAGTCCTTCCTGTCTTCCAGGTCCTTCTCTCTGGTGATAGGTAACTCCTACTCTAGGTCTTACCCAGTCACCAGAGGTGTCCCACAGGGTTCTCCTCTCAGTCCTCTCCTTTTCAATGTCTTACTTTCAGACTTTCCCTCTTCTCCATGCACACATGCACTCTTATATGCTGATGACATTTCCCTCCTTTGCTCTGCTTCCACTATCCAGGAGGCTCAACTTAACCTTCAACGTGGGCTTGATGCCATAGACTCTTGGACATCACGTTGGGGCCTAACGGTGAGTGCCCAGAAGTCTAGCCTTCTGTGCTTCACCAGAAGGCGAATACCCAACATACCTGTGGTCACCATCAAAGGTTCACCCATTCCCTTCAAAACCCAACATAAGTTTCTAGGTATAGTAGTGGACGGCCCCCGTCTAACCTGGAGCCGTCACATACACTACCTGGTGACCTCATGTCTTAAAAGACTAAATTTAATGAAGTCCCTGGCAGGGGTCAAGTGGGGTGCGGACAGGCATACCCTCCTTCGTTTCTATTGTACCTATATCCGGAGTCGCTTAGACTACGGATGTGAGGTTTATGGGGCGGCCTCACCTTCACTTCTCCATAAACTGGATGTCATACAAAACACAGCCATGCGTATAGCCCTGGGAGCTTTCAGGTCCTCCCCAGTCACAGCCCTTCAGGCAGAATCCTCCCTATCCTCACTGTCACACCGACGCTCCACCCTCCTTGTCCGCACCTACACCAAACTTGCATCCTCACCTAGCTGCCACGCCCTCCACTCCCTCCTCCTCCGACAGAGTAGGGCACCACTTCTTGGCCCCCTACCATATCAAGCCCACACACCATTTGTAGAAAGAGCCCTCTCCTTCTTTGCCTCCCTCCGGGTGACCCCCCCCTCCTTTCTCACTCTCGAGAAGACTTCCCCTTTGGGCCCTTGGTTTCCCCTCTCCCCCTTAATATCCTTGACACTGCACACAGACACACAATGGTCAAAGGCACACTGTCCGGTGCAGGGCAGGATAATTTTCAACAACCTCCTGCACACTCACTACCACAACTCCCTCCACATATACACTGACGGCTCCCGCCTCCCAACACCTCCCTCTGTTGGAGCTGCTATGTATGTCCCAGTACGTAACACTGCCACTGCCTGGAGGCTTCCGGCCTCTGCCTCCATTCTGACAGCAGAACTCTTCGCCATCAGAGAGGGCCTCAGGTTTGCCACCACACTCACCTCCCCTTGCTCAGTCACTCTCTTCTCAGACTCCCTCTCAGCCCTCCAACTCATCCGGCGCCACCGCCCTAAAACACACCACTCCCTCTGCTTCACCATTCACCACTTTCTTCTCCAACTGTCCTCTTCTGGCTTCTCCATCCACCTTCAGTGGGTCCCCTCACACGTCGGCATCATGGGTAATACAGTGGCCGACAGAGCGGCAGCGGAAGCACACTCCCACCCCTTCCCCATACACCTCCCCACTGACCAGACTGACTCGCTGACTAACCTCCACACAGCCTGTAGACTACACTGGGACACAGACCTGACTAACGCCCTACAGTACACCTCACTTGGACGCATTAGACAAGACACACGACACCACTGGTGGACCTACTCCCCCAGCCGTGCCCTTGACACTGCCGTCACCAGACTCAGAGTTGGACACAGCCGCCTAAACTCCCACCTACACAAACTGGGCATGACTGATGACCCCCACTGCCCTTGGTGCCCTACACAACCAGACACCCCAGAACACCTCCTACTTCACTGTCCTCGTCACCACTCCCACCGCATGGCACTCCTTCACTCACTGTCGTCTCTCCACATCCGCAGACCAACAATAACAGACATCCTAGGTGGCTCTCAAGATCCTGGCCTGGCCTTCAAAGTACTCAAACACACCAGGACCTTCCTCCAAAGGACAGGTCAACTCAACAGGATCTGATCCACTCATTCATCTGCAACCTGCACTTTTGGGGCACTAGAGGCTGTGGCACCACAGCCTGCACGGCCCCATCAAATTCCCAAGAAGAAGAAGAAGACTTTGTGAGTAAATATTATAGGGAGTGAAATATTTAATCTGGCTTCTGGTCAAAATGTATTTTAGGACTAACTCCATACATTTCGATAACTTAATATAACTAGACATTAGACAAGGAAATGCTGGCAGTGACACCAACTTATGCACCCTGTTAGAAAACTTCCTCCTATGTAACATCCAAGGTTTGTTCCCCATGAGTAACCAAAATAAAGTGCCTTATATTGCAGAAATGGCTAAGGAAAAAGAGTATTTGTTCATGGGAGTAACAGAGTCACATTTGAACTGTGATATATTGGATGAAGAAATACAAATTGAAAACTACACCTTATACCGCACTGATAGAAAAAATAGAAGTCATGGTGGTGTGGCGCTGTACCTGAGAGATGATATGGCAGCCACTGTAAACTCTGTATACTGTTACTCTGACACCATGAATGAGATGCTGGTTATTGAACTCAGAAACCTCATCATAGCCTTGGTATACAGACCACCAAGAGCAGAAGCATATCTTTTTTCTAATCTCATGAAAGAATTATCCAGAAAGTTATCTAAAAGATGGGAACATAACAGTGCCAAAGATGTGCTCCTTCTAGGAGACTTTAACTTTCCTAAAATTGAGTGGCATGACAGAACCATCAAAAGTACAACAGTGTGTGAACAAAATCAAGCCAAGGAACTTATCAATCTTATTGAAAATCATTATTTAGAGCAAGTTGTAATTGAGCCAACTCGAAAAAACAATATTCTAGATCTAATTTTCTTTAGTAACAGTGAAATGTTTCATAGCTACAGTGTAGTGAAAACAATTATATCAGATCATAATTTGATAGAAATAAGAGTAAACCAACTAAAACCTAATAGGAAGAAAGAAACCAAGACACTTCCACAAGATGATCTGAGAAGACTAAATTTCTTCAGCGACAA
This sequence comes from Cancer borealis, assembly GCA_036785275.1. NCBI lineage: Eukaryota > Metazoa > Arthropoda > Malacostraca > Decapoda > Cancridae > Cancer > Cancer borealis. The sequence continues at coordinate 48,601 of JAXIVD010000187.1, read as the reverse complement.
AATTGATTGGGAGGCAGTTAATGGATCACTCAACACTGTTAAATGGAAGGAGATTGGAGAAGCTGGATCAACAGAGAATATGTTAGAAACATTTACAGAAGAAGTTTTCAAAACTTGCAACAAATACATACCACTAAAGAAAGATTTTGTGCGGAAAAATAACATCCCAAAAGACCGTAAAATCCTAATGAGGAAGAGGAACAAACTAATTAAAAAACTCAGACGGGATTTGACAACAGATGACAAACAAACAATTGAAAACCAAGTAGCAATAATAGAAAGGAAACTAAGAGACTCATACCAGAAAGAGAGAGAATATGAGGAAGTAAAGGCTGTATCAGCAATAAAGCAAAACCCAAAATTCTTTTACAAATATGCAAAGAAAAACCTAAAATGCAAGACGACAATCGGTCCATTAGAAAACCAAAACGGTGAAATCAACGACGATCCAGAAAAAATTTCCAATATACTTGAAAATCAATATGTGGGAGTATTCAGTGATCCAATTATCAACATGACAATCAACAACCCAGAGGAGTTTTTCAATTGCACTGGATATGATAACAAAATAACAGACATAACATTTACACCAAATGACATAATGGGTGCTATACAGGATATTTCTTTTAATTCCTCAGCAGGGCCTGATAATATACCTGCAATACTCCTCAAAAAATGCAAGGAATCACTGGCAACACCATTATACAACATTTGGAGAGCATCGCTGGACGCTGGAAGGATACCGACAATACTCAAGAAAGGAAGGATCTCTCCGATATTCAAAGGAGGTTCAAGAGGACTCCCATCCAACTACCGACCAGTCAGTCTTACCTCTCACATCATCAAGGTGTTTGAGAGAGTGGTCAGGAAACACTTGGTTCAACACATGGAGACCACACAACAATTTAACCCACATCAACACGGGTTCCGAAGAGGGAGATCCTGCCTATCCCAGCTGCTGAACCATTACACAAATATCCTCGAGGACGTGAGTGAGGGAAAGAACGTGGATGTCATATATTTAGACTTTGCCAAGGCCTTTGATAAGGTCGATCATGGAACATTACTGCATAAACTAAAATCAGTAGGTGTTGATGGTAAGCTAGGTATATGGATCCATGCATTCCTGACTGGTCGGAGACAGTATGTAGTGGTAGATGGTGCCACTTCAAAAGGATCGGAGGTGGTTAGTGGAGTGCCCCAGGGTACAGTACTCGGCCCGCTCCTGTTTCTCATTATGATAGGAGACATAGACAAAAACATATACTCCTCCAGAGTCTCCTCCTTTGCTGACGACACTCGGCTCAGCAAGAAAGTAACATCCACTGACGATACGGTAACTCTGCAACAAGATCTAGAAAAGGTATATAGCTGGGCCCAAGAAAATAATATGAAGTTCAACAAGACAAAATTTGAAGTTATAAGATACGGTAAAAATGAAGAATTAAAGGAACACAACTATAAAGTCGGAAATGAAACCATAGTGGAAAAAGAAATAGTAGGAGATCTAGTATGGATGAGTAATAACTGTACCTTCAGGGAACACATATACAGAACTGTCAAGAATGGCAGGCAGATGGCTGGCTGGATCCTCCGAACATTCCAGACCAGACATCCACAACACCTCCTACCACTGTGGAAATCACTTGTAGTCTCCAGAATGGAATACTGCTGCCAGCTGTGGAGTCCCCACAAGACTGGTGAGATCCAGGCTCTGGAGCAGGTCCAGAGAGTGTTTACCAGACACCTACCACACAACCAACAAAACTACTGGCAGAGACTAAAATCATTGGAATTGTATTCCCTACAAAGAAGACGGGAGAGGTATATGATCATCTATGTCTGGAAAATCCTAGAGGGCACAGTACCAAATCCCCCAACACAAAGAGGAGAAGGAATACACGGTCAGACCCATCCTAGATTTGGGAGGACCTGTACAAGGAGGTCATTGGACTGTGCCTCTCAAAGGATTAAAACTATCCAGGCAGAAAGCTTCCCCACCATCGGACCAAGACTCTTCAACTGCCTCCCAAGAACCATCAGAGATCTATCCGGATGCAGCACAGAGGCTTTCAAGAGGAGGCTGGATAAATTCCTAGAAAACATTCCAGATGAGCCTCCTATACCACACGGCCCAACTACCAGAGGGGCTGGGTCAAACTCCATACTGGACCAATACCAGTACGTGAAGAAGTGTGGAAGCGGCGGACCCCCAGGTTGACCGTGGTGAATACCACCTAAACTTAAACAAGAACAAGAAGAACATGACTAGAACATACCACACAACAAAGAATATTTGAGAACTTAAAAGAGAAAGACACACAAATGTGGAGAAATGAACTACTTGAGAAAGACTCACTAATACTATACAGAACACACAAACCAGACATCAGGGAAATAGACTTTTACGAGAATGACAAAGCCACCACAGTCTTAATACGACATACCAATAAGACTTACCAATAAGATTCACGGGATTTACTACTGATCTACATAGATCCTATTGCCCGCCTCCATATTCATCTGTGTTGTATGTTTGTCGTATTTGTTCTTGAATGCTTTTGTGGATGTAGCATTCATTGTGTGTTCTGGTAGTGAATTCCATTTGTTTACTACTCTGTGTGTGAATGTGTGTTGGGTTTGTGTTTTGTTACACCTTTGTTTGTATATTTGTTTTGTGTGGCCAGTTCTTGTTGTGTTTGTGGTTTGAAAAAGTGAGTGTCTATCTATGTTTTCTAGGTTGTTCATTATTTTGTGGACTTGAATCATGTCTCCCCTTTCTCTCCGGGCTTCAAGTTTGGGAATGTCCAGTCTCTTTAGTCTTTCTTCGTAGGGGAGATTTTGAAGTGATGGTACAATTTTGGTTGCTCTTCTCTGGATTTTTTCTATTTTGCTTATGTTGACTCTGCCTTGGGGGTTCCACACCTGCACAGCATACTCAAGGTGAGGGCGAATGTAAGTCCTGTATACTGTTGCAAAGCCTTCCTCAGTCCAGTGCTTAAAGGTCCGCTTGATAAGACCCAGCATGCTGTTTGCTTTGGATGCTATGTCGTTGATGTGTTGGGTGAATTTTAGGTTGTCCGTGAACAGAACACCCAAGTCCTTCATTGCTGTGACCTTATCAATGTGGTTGTTATTTATCTTGTAAGGGTGTCTGTCATTGTGGTGTCCAATATGCATCACTTTACACTTGGAAATGTTGAATCTGAGGAGCCATGTGTGGGACCACTCCATCAATTTGTTTATGTCATCTTGAATAACTTGCTTCTCCACGGTTGTGCTGCTTTTGTTGTATATTTTTGTATCATCGGCAAAGAGCTTGCATGTTGAGGTGATGTTGTTGGGAAGGTCATTGATGTATAACAGGAAGAGTAATGGTCCCAGCACAGAGCCCTGAGGCACACCGCTAGTCACCCTGGCTGGAGTGGACAAGGCTCCATTTACCCTCACTCTCTGTACTCTGTTTGCTAAAAAAGTCTTCTATCCAACTGAGGACATGGCCTCTCACGCCAGTCTGATGGAGTTTGAGAATGAGTCGTTTGTGTGGCACAGTGTCGAAGGCTTTCTCAAAGTCAAAGTAAATGATGTCAAATGGTTGGTTCTTGTCATGCATATCTGACCAGTCATTGAGCGCTGTTAGTAAGTTTGTGAGGCAAGATCTTGACGCTCTGAAGCCGTGTTGGTTGGTGCACAGGGTGTGTCGTTCTTCGTACCTTGTGGTTAGTGTGTCTCTGATTAGTTCTAAAATTTTACAGAGAATGCTTGTGAGGCTTATAGGTCTATAATTTTGAGGCTGGTGCTTGCTTCCCTTCTTGTGGATGGGGGTCACAGTGGCTTGTTTCCAAGACTTGGGTACTGTGGCTGTTTGAATGGATTTGTTATAGAGTATGGTAAGTGGGTGACAAAGTTCTTCTGCCAGTTCTTTCAGTAGTTTTGGGTGAAGGTTGTCTGGTCCGGGGGTTTTGTATATGTTCAGGTTCTCGAGTTTTGCTTTAACAGCGTCTTCGTTGATGAGAATATTTTCTATGTCTATCTTGTTCTCAACTGTACTGGTGGTAAAAGGTTCGGCTACTTCTTCTTCAAACATAAGGTGAGCGGCCTCATTGAACATTATCTCCTTTTGGTCGTCTTCTTTTGTGAACACCGACTTAAAGAAGGAATTCAGTTCATTTGCCGTGTATTCGTTGTTGTTCTTTATAAGTTTACTGACATGTTCTCGTATTCTTTTGTTGCTGTTTACGTACCTGTAGAGTGCTTTGGGGTTTGTCTTGACTTCTTGAAAAAGTTTGTTCTCGTATTGTTTTCTTATTTTTCTGAGCGTTTTGGTGCAGTTGTCTCTTTCTTTAATGTATTCCCGGTGAGTCCGGGCACATTTGGCTGCAAGGTAGCGCTTCAAGCAAAGTGCTTCCTTCTCACCGTCCTCTTGGCTTGATTGTTAAACCATGGCTGTTTATTTTCCTTGTCAGTTGAGTCTGTTCTTTTAGGAATATATTCCTCAATTCCTTCATGTAGGATTGTTTCAATGGTTTGGGTTGCTTGGTCTACATTTTGTTCCTGTAGGAGGGTCTCCCAGTTTATTGTTCCTAGCTTTTCTTTGAAGGGCAAGTAGTTTCCTCTGAAATAATTGTAAACTTCTTTCTCTGTATTTTTTGATGTTGGGCATTGGTAGGCATAGTCAAAAGTAATAACACAGTGATCACTTTTTCCTAGTGGGCTCAAATAATTGATGTTGTCAATAGAGTTTTGGTCATTTGTGATTATCAAGTCTAGTGTGCTTGGTCTGTGGCTGCCTCTGGCACGGGTAGCTTCTGTGACGTGCTGAGTTAGGAAGGCATCATTTAGGGCATCAAGGAAGTTTTGCTCTGGTGAGTTTTCTGGTGCAGTAGTTGTGTGTGAGTCCCAGTCAATGTTTGGTAAGTTAAAATCTCCTGTGATTAAACTTCCTTCCTGTAGGTTACCAACTTTCTCTAAGATTTGGAACATCAGCCTGTCATTGTCCTGAGATGAGTTTCCCTTGCGGTAGACACAGCCGGTAAGCACTCTGGGACCTCCCCCTATTTTAATCCAGTTGTAATGACCTTCACTAAAGTGTTGTGTAAGGTTGTTTAGTTCGTGGCATTCCATCACATCAAGGTTTTTGTGGAAATATGTGATTAAACCTCCACGTATTTCTCTTGTATTGTCTTTGCGTGACATATGATAGTTTTCCATTATTCCACTTTTGAGTTCACTGTTTAGGATGTTTTGTGATTGGCACCAAGTTTCAACGAGGTATATAATGTCTGGTTTTGTTTGTTGTATGATGTGTTTGAATTCTGGTAACTTATTCCTTATACTCTCACAATTTGTTAACAAACATTTAAGAGTACCACTTAACTTAAGTGATTTTTTTGGCACTTCATTGCACTTTAGGGTTTGGTCTCTATGACTATTTGTACTAGTACATAAATTATTTGCATGTGAATTAACTCTAAGAGATTTATCTATATTATTTATATATAAACTTAAACTAGTGAGATCCTTCAGTTTCTTAGCTACTATACTATTTACATTCTTGCACCTGAAGTGATTATGTCTATTGGTCTGTCTGTGGTATGCCTGGTGGAGTTCTTTCTACAATCATTCCGTTTTTTATAATCTAGTTGTCACTTCCTGTTTCCTCTCGTTATGGAGAGTTCCAGCCGAAGTTTTCGGTTTTCCTCCCTTTGTTTTGGTGTCTGGTCTGGTGTTATATAAATATTGCTCTCTACTGGATGATTGTCTCGGTTCAGTGTTCTGAGTTTCTTTGCATTTCTTAGCATCTGACCTCGATTTCTATCACTCTCTACTTTGATTTTCAGTAGTCTGGGTTTTGCATTTGAGCGTTGTTGGGGCCTTTGTCCTAGTCTGAATGCCTGAGTGATGGTTATGCTGTTCACATCTAGGAATCTAGTAGCGATGTATTCCACTGCTTGGATGTCTCTATTTTCTTTTTCAGTAGAAGTCAGGCTTTCCTCAACTTCTGGAACATTGTGAATGACCAGATATTCCTTTCGCTTTTGTCTTTCATGAAATTCTTCCATATGTTCTTTTATAGCCGCAGCAACTTCCTGCTTCACTAGCTGGGCCATGTTTGACCATATGTCTCTCACCTGGTGCTCAAGTCGGTTTAGTTTATCCTGTACTAAATCGTCTTCCCCGTAGGAGGCTCTGGCTGTGGCACCATCCGCTTGCTGTGGCACATTTGTTGAATTTGACTTTGGTCTTTTGCCCCTGCTGAGGGAGGCTGCCACCTTGCCATGGCAGGAGTCACAGAACCACATGGTATCACAGTTTTCCTCACTTAAGCTATCAAAGTGTTGCCTGGTCAGCTTTGAGCACTTAAGGTGCACCCATCCGTCACAACAGTCGCACTGGATACTCAAAGCATTGGGATATATTCTCTTGTCACACGACTTACATCTTTCCTTCTCTTTGTTTACATCTTGCTTGGGGAGGCATGAGCATGTGCTCCCCACACCTAGCTGGTTTTTACACTCCTGACGTTGCCGAAGTAATACACTAAAAGTAAATTACCGAAACAGACACACTGATGGAAATACACACTGTACACAATGCAACACAAATGAAGATGAAATACTAGAACACTTCTTACTACATTGTGATGCATACACACACATCAGACAAAACTTACCTTTCCTAACAGACAACACACTCACCAATGAAGAAAAACTTACCAGGTTATTACTTTTAACTGATGAACATGACATATATAATAAATAAACAGGTTTTACTGCAGATGTGGAAAAAGAGAACCCAGTGATGTATAGTTTCAAAGTGCAATAGACTATAGTGTTTAGTTACAGAGCAACCAAGAGCAAGAAAACACAAGAAGAGGGGTGATCCAGCACACAACACCCAAACACAGTAGCAAGAAAACTCCATCACCGTTAAAAAGGTGTTACCCCCAAACTTCATCGACTTCAACGAAGTGCTTGCTTCCTTCCTTACTTGGATTTACTTGGAAGAGTTTTGAGGTCAGTGCCTCAGAGCCATGCTGATGCACTGCTCCTGCTGAATACCGTGTCCCTTCTTCTTAGATTCACTTGGTCAGCTATTGAATTTGATGCTGCCCTGCACAGTGAGGCGTACCCAGGGACTGGTGGTTCATCCAGGAGGGCGTTGAGGAATTTGTCCAGTTCCTTCTTAAACTTGTCTACTGAGCAGTTGGTGACGTTCCTCACTTGTTTTGGGAGACTGTTGAACAGTTTGAGACCATTGTGACCCAGGCTGGCTGTGACTAGGTTTTTAATTTTTGTTGAGGCATGGGATTTAGTGTGGATTTGGAGAGTATGGTGTTATTTGTTGGGTCTGGAACTTGTTTTTCCAGGATCTTCCAAATATAAATGCAAATGTAGTACCTTTCCCTCCTCTGCTGGGAGTACAGGCCAAGGTGTTGCAGGTGCTCCCAGTAGGATAGGTTTTTGGTTTCCTGGATACATCGTGTGAACTCCCGCTATACTGCATCTAAGGATTGAATGTCCCCCTTCTTTTGTGCAGACCACAGCTGACTGCAATAGTCCAGTATTGGTTGGACCACCACGGTTTTCCATACTGGTAGCAAATAGTCAGTTTTGCGAGAGTGGAAGACTGAGGATCCATCCTGCTATTCTTCTGGCTTTCTTGGTGCTCTCTTCAATGTGATGTGAGAAAGTGACGTTTTCGCTCAGATGGACACCTCTTAAGATAGCACTAGGTGACCACTGGGATGCAGCTCACCTAACCAACTATTATCTTTACTGCCATTACCTGAGTGTCTGATTGTGGGTTTGTTGAGTTATGTATCAGTGTGCTTATTAAAAAACTTATAAATTTGTGTGTACAGTGTAAGAAAGATAACGGGGATTCTAACCCGGGATACCCGAACGCTAGACCACTGTACCACTGCAATTTTTTTTAGAAATAATTCGTGAATGCCAGCTCAGTTATTTTCTATTATAGACATTTGAATTAATAATTCATTATCATTAAATCAAAAATAGTTAAGATTACAAAACTTTCTTCATACTGTTCAATAATTCACGACAGGTCACCAAACCCAGTGTAATGTTCTCTATCAAGATTTATGTGATGTAACATCACTGCACTCAAGTAGAAGAAAACATGTGAGATATGGAAGTAGAATAATACACTGTACAGAGTACAATACAGATCACCAACATGACGAACAATGAACCAAAAGAATCTGACAAGTTCAAATATAAAGGTAAGTGACCATGATTGATATGTATGGCAGAGAGATCAGAGCGGAATTATATATATATATATATATATATATATATATATATATATATATATATATATATATATATATATATATATATATATTATATATATATTTTTTTTTCTTAAAGGCTATAGAGTGATTGCTAACTTGTAAAGTATCATAAAAATTCATCATATTGTTCAACATGTTATTGATGGCTTAGTGTATGGATATGTAATAGGGTAACTTGGTTTACTTAGTAACCACTTTTTTGTCCTCAGCTGCAGCATTCCTAACTGGGGTTGCTGGAGTCTCAATGTTTGGTGGATTCGGTATGACTCTTGGCATGGCCAAAAAGAAGGACCCCAACATGTTTAACAAAGGCATGATTGGAGCACGAGAGCTGCAGGAAGCAGGAGGGAGTCTGGCACTCAGAGCCCTTGGCTGGGGCTCACTTTATGCTATTGCTGGCTTTTCAGTGTTATGCCTTTCAGTCTGGAAAATTTCAGGTGCCAAAGATGTAAGTCAATATCCTCAGAATTATACAACTAGCATTCCATTGGGAGATACTTTATAATGGTGTATGTTCCACCTAAGACCAATGTATGGTGAAAAGGAGAACACGAAGTGAGACCTGAGAACATCTTCAACTTTAAAGATGAATTTGATATAGAGATAGGACATTATAGTTATGGCTCATTTCTTGTATATAAACACATACCCATATTTATTGTGTGGATATGTGTTTACATACAAGCTATTGTATTTTAAAGTCTTTCTGAAGTTTTTTACAATTTATTATTTTCATGATGTTAACATTATTCATGAACATTTTCATGTAACTGCATTGTTCTGAAGGTAGCTAGTGATTTAGTGTCTGCATTATATTTGAGGTTTATGTCCATCCCTTCCACAGATCTTCACTTGTATTGCAGTGTTGCTCAAATCATTCATCCTTCATTATTAGTACTTGATAATAGTATCTGTTTCTGAATATTTCAACTTTCATTGTTTTATTATCATTAGTTACAAAAAAAAGATTCGATGGAATAGATGAATGTTACTTTTTATATCTTGTTTCAGCTACAAGACTTCAGAATGAAAGCAGGAAGTATTTTGCCCAAAATACCAAAGAATGATCCTCCTCAATCCAGAACAGAGTTTGAAGGGCTGACAGACTTCCTTCAGTACATCATTTCAGAGGATGAGAGGAAGAAAGAGGCAAGGAAAGAACCGTCTAATTAAGCAGGGAGACAATAGTCATACTGTAAGAAGAACTTGGTTTGCAGTATGATGAACTTAGGAAAAATAAGTTGGATGAAGATCAATAGAGTACAAATGACATGTAGATACACCTAATGCAGGCCAAAATGAAAATGGATTGAGAAGCCAATGCAACAATACATTCTGTTCGGGACAGTTATGAGTGAAAAATGTATGCCTTTCAAAAGAGATAACAGATTTTATTTATTTGATCATTTATTTAGAATTTTACATGAGAATGAGACAGCTGGTAGGGAAGTTTGTAAAGGTATGTGATATGAGGAGATTGAGATTGAATGAGAGTGAGAGTAAAGTGTACAAGGACGGCAGATGGTACAACGATGAAGGTAGTCTTGGATGGCGAGTTCCTTGATGATTTTAAATATCTAGTGTTGTATGTTGCTGTGGATAAAGATATAGATGTTGAGGTAAAATCTATAATGAATTAAGTAAGTTTTCTTGACATGTAATGGTTAACTTTTGCAGTGAGGAGTTGAAAACATTTCTGAAACAATGGTATTGTTTAAAAGGATTTGAGCTGAAAAGGCAGTTCAGATTTTCAAAGGTTGATTAGGGAAACTATCAATTGTTTTACTAGAGTTGTGAGTAATGAAGTTTTTGTTAAGTTATTGTGTCACTTAATGAAAATGTGCTATAGCCAGTCACCTTAAGATCAACTAGTGTTAGATGTGAAATTATATCATTAAGGGAGACCAGAAGAAACCAGATTCTTTTTGATATAATACGAGACTATTTGAATTATATAATTTCCATACAATTTTGAATTATTCATAGTTATAATCTAGTTAAGCCCTGTGCTAGGGGCTACAAGAATACTGACAACGTATTCTTGGATAGTAAAAGGCGACCAAAAGAGACAGAGTGCAGAGTATGGGAAGCCTCTCCACTGCATTCTCTCCTATAAAAAGACAGCACAAAGGAGAAGAGAGTAAAGTTCACTGAACCCTAAATGCCTTGATTTAAGTACCCGTTTTAATGGGAAAACAAGCCAGGTATATAAATAGATAATCTAGACTTGTACATTTTAGATATTGCAAACCCGCTCTTGCTGTCAGTCTTTGACAGAAAAGTGATCTCTGGCCCCATCTTGGTTGGGGTGGGAAAATCTCTGATTGAGGAGTCCTGGGATTAAGTGAGAGGAGTGTGTGTGTGTGTATGTGTGATTATATAATCCGTCAGAACTAGGTAGCTATAGATCAGGGATGGCCACACTTGCCGAATGTAAAGGTCAAAGAGAAGTCAAAGAGCCGCATGTGGCTCACGAGCTGTGGTTTGGTCATCCCTGCTGCTATAGACCTTATAGTTCTGCTAAGGTACACAAGAGAGCATTACACCTTTCACCAAAAAGCTCCTGAGAGCCAGGATCAAACTTGCAACGAGTCACGAGCCGAGCTCTCTACCACAGAGTCACATGGCCCCTGTATGTAAAATAAAATAAATTTTTTAAAAGAACTCTGTTGCACAGACGATCTGCAAACTGACTTCTCATCACATGTACAATATAGAACAGTTATAAAGGTTATCTAATTGAACAAGGATTATGTATTTCCATAAAAGCTTTTGATGGTTTCCTTTGATATGGTGCAGCCTCAACACCTATTGAGACGTGTTAAGGAAAATGGGTTTACAATATTTGGCATTAAAACTTCACCAAGTTTTGTTTTATAGGCCTATAATATCAATGTCAGGCATGAAGTAATCACTACATTGTATTAAAACATACAGCTCCAAGACAAACTTTGAATAGAAAAATGGAAACCAAATGATACAACCCTTAATTCCTGCAATGCAGTCTATATGTAGACATTATTTAAGAAATTTTACTCCCTTCTTTATAAAACATATACTGTAGTTGTATCATATAGTAAAATCTTTTTGAACAAGCCAAAGCTCATGATATAATCATGTAGTATTATACAACCTTGAGCAAAGCTCCACAACTTGTGCAGAAAAACTTAATTACATATACCTTACATTAAGAGAAAACAGTTCTTTAAAAATTTGATAATGTACTTTTTCGTGGAAACAAAAATGTTGATTCTTAGACCATGCTACAGTATAATAAATTGAAAAATCACTGAAAATAATTGGGAAATTTTTGTTTACTGGCCTGAGAACTTTCATCTTACTTATGTATAAAATAATTATAATTTTAAAAAGAATGAGAGAACCTGCACTTAAGAGCTCTCAAACTTCGTCTCCATCCATACATTTTGTTTCCATCTCCTCTGGTCTTTTACATAAAGACTCCTGGAATATCACAGGAAGGGTTAGTCCAAGGTTCAGACCACAAACCATGATCTTTTCTACTATAGTATGTCTATTCTATAATGTGTGTTCAACTGAAGATCCTTTGTTGGGATGATAGTTGTCTAAAGGCTCAAAATAAGGGTAGGCAATGAGCACAATATGTCAGTAATATGACACATAGAATGGTAACCAATGATAATTTATGGATGACAATCTTATTTCTGATTAACTTTGCTTCCCTAAGTATATAAAGGCCATAATATCCTTCGATCCTTCAATGTATGGTAAAAATTTCTATCATGTTCTCCAGCAATTCCTATACATGCTAGTAAATCAGTGAAGCTAAACAATATGTTTAATATTCGAAATAAAAGAAACATAGTATGGAGGGGTGCCTAAATATAGATTTATGGAATGTCACCATCTGTAGTTAATAAATTAGTCTAAAACATCAAAGTATAACAACCCTGTGTAACCTTTGGCATGCAGACCACATGGTGCTCTCTAAGTCACTCGATTTGGACCACTACTTTAAATCATCATTGAAGTGTTTTGTCGCCATCATACACTTGGGTCAATGTATTGCGAAGTATAAAATAATTTCAAAACTGAACATACAAAATGACAAAATCTATTGAAGTTTGTTGAAATATAAAATTACTTTGTCTCATAATTGACCAATCTAGAATGAAGGTAACAACATTTTTGTGAACATTTCCCAACATCTAAGCATTCTAAATGTGAAGCTTAGGAAAGAGATCTACTTATGAATTTGTTTCAAATAAAAAAAAAAATTCATACTAAATTACATATATGGAAGTTGCAAAGCAGCGTGATGTGCTCCCCATTTTCCAACACTGAAAAGACATGGAATCAAGAACAGGAAGTTTCTGAAATATGGTGAAGTTTGTAGACTTGCAAGAACAATTTTATCGCAGACTTCAAGACCCAAGGTGTCATTCACACTCAAAGGAGTTCTTTGCTTCTTTCACCTTTGATGTGAAAACGTCTCAAAATCTTTCAAATGGAAGTTATTGACCTCCAGTGATATACTAATGAATTGAAATCAATTATAAATATTTGTATAGGAAAGGTGTATCAAAAGCAAAGTAACTTACTCTAATGGTAGCAGTGTTTGGAAGCACTTATGAATGTAGACTGTAGAATATTGCCGTTCATACAAATTAATAAAGTGAAAAAACAAGATTAGATCTTCCCTTATTATAATATACTCATGCTGCAACATCCTCCATTCAACCAAACCGATGAATTAGTGTAGCAAGTATAAAAAACTATCTCAATAACTTATTTCATGGGTCAACATGATTATGGCTGTGCTATGTTCATGTGCCAAATGTTATACTAAAAATGACACGTGGAGGCTCTGCTGCCATGGCTATCCCCTTGGGGGACGTGTAGATAGATGGATAGACATTTGAAATTACATTTTATGAGAAGTCCAATATGGGATGTGCAGTCTTGAACAACTGGCTTGGTAGTACTCTATTAAAGAAGGTTACACAGCCCTCAAGTAGAATGAAATGGAGAATTCTGATTATCAATAGCTTTGGTTGATAAGTTACTCCAATCTAACTAGAATGTAATGAAATTTTTCAATTGAAAATAGATAGAACCGAATACTTTGGTGGAAATTAACTGGACCATAAACTAAAAATTATTCCTTTGGTAAAATTTGATCAACCCCTAAAATTAGAAAAAACAAAGCAAAAATATCACAAATAAATGAGCTGATCATATGGCAAGAGTAACTTTTAATCATGAATAACAAAATTAAAGAATACATGAAGGAATGAAAATTGTATAAAATTTCTAAGTTAACCTGTAATGCAATGCGCATGGTAATACTACATATAATAATATAATAAATACTAAGAAGATATTTGAAATGCAATGTACATGGTGATACTACATAGAATAATATGATGGGTGATCTTCCATAAGTTTATCAGACAGCAAAAATAATTAGTAAACTTAACTATGCAAGCTACAACTCATTTATACAAGCTCATTAGTAACAGCCTCAGCATCACATGGGTTGGAACCAGCACACACAATTGATCATAGCATTGTTCTTTAATAGGACCTAAGGTATATGCTGTGTGACTTAAACATATTATTAATTACTGTTTGACACTTACATTTCCATTTTCAAAGTGAATGAGATGAAAGATGATATGTACGCACTCTGATTAATTTGGAAAAATTTAATAGATGTGGCTACCAGAATGCCCCCCAAAGCTACCTCAACCTTGAATCAAACTTCCCTAAATTCCTATAAATTATATTCAAAAGATGCTCATGTAGCATATTCAATATAATAATGATTATGATGATAATACTAAATATATTGCATTTAGAGAGCTAAAATACTGATGACATGAAAATACAATCAATAAATTTCTTTCATAATTGACCTTCACTGCTTTCTTTATCTTACATAATTCGCAACAAAGTGTGGCAGCATTAACATCACAGGAGTGGCGGGTCTCCACTGTGATGAGATGAAGCACAGCTGCTCATACTCAGGTCTTCCACACTATCAAAGCCTGAAAAGTAGATATTATTTACTGTTAAACCATTATATAATAATCATGTTAATTGAGGTTTACCTTCCAACCAAGGCATCTTTTATGTCTAACTGCTGACTTCCATTACCAGGACTCTCTCTAAACCTATCTCCACACAGACACTCTATATTCTTCCACAACTTTTGGCAAGGCTCATCAATGAACATCATAACTATGCCTTTATTCTATTAAATAATGGCTTTTCTCATATAGGGAAAAAAATCTAAATATGTTTATGAGAAGCATTTCTAAGTTGGTGTTCATGGACTATGAAGGTACGTAGCATACATCAATTCCGTCTCGTAAAGCAATCGCTCATTTGGTGGAATCAGTGATATTTTGTGATTCTGCAAAGGCACTCTTACCAAACACTTAAGCTAACATCTTAATTTCTCTGCTTTGTGTCCATATTTTGCAATATTTTTGACAGGGAGTACAAGTAATATGAAGATCCAAAACCTTGTTCCTTCTGCACTGGTATGGACAATACCATCTAAGTAGTATATAATAACTTGAAGGAATCCCTAATACCATGGGTCAGACCAATTCATTGGCTGACTTCCTAACAAGATTTACTTACTAGTGTAGTGATTGATGCAGCCAATGTAAAGTTTACAGAAATCTCATTATACATACTTGCAAAAACAACTTTTTTTTTCATTCAGCAAGTCCCTAAACATTTGGACCTAATACTTAGCCTAAGGGATTCTATGACCCAATGGGCTTGCTACCTCATGAAGAATATGATGCAGGTTCATCACCAGCCACATAATTACATAATTACACAATCAAACCTCATAATCAGATCACTTTCTATAAAGTTACACCAGCAATTATAGAATTTTTCACTTGATCAAACGACCAAATCTATAGTTTTTAAAAGCATTTAATTTCCAATATCGATTCTTTTCTTTGAGCTTGTTTTCCTACACATAATGTACCAGTAATAATATGTAGTCCAGCAAGTATCCTACTTATGGACTAACAGGTCTTCTGGTGTATGTTCTCATGTATATTCTTGCATTTAGGGTTCATGCCTCACTGTCATACAAAACACTAATTTTTGCCTCCACAGACACATCCCTTTCTCCATTCTTCTCAAAACCTTCCAAACCTTAGCTCTTTCTCTTACTATATGGTTCAACTCTGCCTTCATGGAATCCCCCTTGTCTCAACACCCACAAACAAACATTTAAAGTTTCTCACCTGTATTAGTATTTCAACTGTCAGAATGATGTATAAAATCACTCCTACCTCAATCCTTACTACATCTCATCACATTCCTTTTTGTCACCTATATCTTCAGCTTCCTTGTCACACACTCCCAATATCTGCAACTATATTCTTCACCTCCTCCCTACTATCTTCATCAAGAGCTGTTACCTATAGTTAGTTAGTTAGTTAATGCTAAAAGGGCAAGCGCCAGACATAAGAGGTCATATGGCGCTATGTTAATCTAAAAGGTAGACAATATAGCAAAGAGATGATGGTTAAGGCAAATTATGGGGATGGAAGGTTATAGTCAAATGGTTAGATCAAATGAAGGATGTGTTATTGCTGTAGGAAGGTAATTATGTTGCCTAAGTGGAGTGAATGAGTGAGTTAATGCGAAAAAGTAAGTGCCAGACATCAAAAGTCATATAGCGCTATGTTAGCTAAAAGACAGACGGCAGAATAAAGAGATAATGACAAGGCAAAGTATGGTGATGGAAAAAAATGGTTATTTATAGTGAAATGGTCAGATCAAATGGAGGATGTGGATTTGTCAAAGAATGGCAAAACCAGAGCCACAGTGGGATTCAGAGTCATTAGCAAAAAACAGGAGTGCAATTGGCACGAGTATTAAAGTTTTCAAGAAAAAGGGATCGTAAGATGTAAGTTGGTATATCAGACTTAAAAGAATATAGATAGGGAGTAGGCAGTGGAGGTAGTTTCTATATGAGAGGGGATTTAATGAGGTGTGATAATTAAAGGAAAGATAAATGTTCAAGAAAAGGGTTGCACTGAGAGAGAGAAACATGTTAGAAGCCACTGAGATAGGATTCTTGTTTAACTTCTTTGTGTTTTAAGCCATGTTTGAAGCCGAGGGTAACTACCTTATATAACGGGTTCACGGGAAGATCCAGGAGGTAAAGGATAAAGAAGAAGAGATCTTGTGGTAGATGCACCTGAAAGGGTGGGAGGGGGAAATGGAGAAAAGAATTAGGGGGAAGAGAAAGGGGAAGATGGGGGGAGGTGACTGTGCGATGCCAGATATGATTTTTTTTAATGTAATCAATATTGCCACATCGAGAGATGGGCTTCAAATTTATCCCAATATCAATAACTGACAGTCCCAGATAACTTACATGGAAACAATGACAGCACCAAATTTCATCCACACTTTAAAATATGTTTATTTGATGAACACCTAAAGAAAATAGTCACAAAACTTTCAGAAGACCATGCTCTTGAACAGGAAGAGGAATAAAGTTTTCATTGGTGATATGAAAATGGACAGCAAAAACGTATTTTGTATTGTAAAACTGATGAATAGATATACATATCTTTCATACATATAATTTAAAGAAACTGTATATAGTTCTCTTTTTTTCGGTGGTGATCTTATGATGAAATATACTGCTGATATACTAATTAATTGAAACTGACCAACATTAGCAAAGCAAGTTTTCTCCTATGAATTGAGCTGATAAACTGATCAACTTTTGACAAAGCTCTCTATTATTTATTACTCGACTGCATCATCTAAAACAAACTCACAATCTGTCCTGTTGAATTATTCTTTGAATATGAATTAATGTTGTATAAAAGTGGTATGTACTTAATGTAACTGGCCCTTTTCTGCAAAGGCAGAGTGGCATAACAGTAGTAGCAAGAATAAAGGATCAACTTATACTCTGATCAGTGACGTATTGATACATATTAGTACCATGTAATGTATTCTATAAATCAAATCAATGTCATATTTTTTGGATTCTGTCTGAGGTTAGATGAGACCTAACACGTTTTTTCTAAAATAATTTTGTTCACATATGAAAAATAGTTTTGTGTGAAAATTTCACTAATTCACCATCATAAATATAGTTCTAAACCTTAGTCAGGAATTAATGTTATTAGTTTCTAATCATCCACACTACTAAAACTCATATCAGTTGATTTAAATCCTGCTAATTCATGCATCTCACTTATAATACATTAACTTAAATTTCATATGAATATTTCATATGAATCTTTAATGTTGTTAACATATTTATATTTATTTGTTTGAAAATATTCTTATTTCTAATAACACAGTGCATATTTGCACATTGTCAAAGCTGTCAGTAAGACATGGTATTTCAAGAGTCCAAAATATACTGAATGTTATCGTTTTTTCTTTTTCTTTTTCTTGTTTTTGGAGGATGAGTTTCCTCGTGGATTGGGGCTAGCTGCCACATCACTCTCACTTGTGCCTGTCTTTCTATCTTCAGTGCTTGACTCCGTACGGTCATCTCCACTGGTCTCCCCTCGATCATCAGTGCTGGTCTCTTCATTTGCCGATGAGCGGGTGCCAGACACAGTAATGGTGGCAGCAGACACCACAAGGCGACGTCTCAATCGAACTTCCTCCGCCTCATCATCAGAGGTTTCATCTTTAAAAGGAAACATTTCTGAAGTCCGGGCAGACCGGGATCTAGAGCGTGTGCGTATCTGAGTTCTATTTTGAGTTGAAACATTGTCATCTGAGGAATATGCTTCTTCTAAAGCCCGAGCCAGGTCATTTTCATCATGTAAAGATTTAAGCATCACCTCCTCTGAACATTTAGAAGGCACTTCTTTGCCATCATCCTCTGCATGCAATTCAAAGTCTTCTAAGGTCTGCACAACTGACTCTTGAGCCTCTTGAAAATCTTCCACTTGAGGTTCCACAAACTCTTTCAAAAGATTTTCTGACTTCTGAGTATTACTGGATGGTTCATGGTACTCTTGAGCTGCATGAAAGTAGTCTGCATCAATATCAATATCCAGAGGAGCATCTCCAATATTAGTTTCTTTTTTGTTTAGAAAAGTGTCTTGCACTAGGAGTTCATTCACATCATTGTCTTTTACTTTTGGATTTTCCTGAGCAGAGCTTTTCACAACTTGATTTGAATGACCTTCCTCTTGGGATGAAATCTTACTCCTTTTCTTCTTTTTCTTCTTCTGATCTTTCTTTTCTGTTGCCAACCAAAGATCATCTTCAGAAGCAGTTGTTGAAGGCGATCCTTTCACACCTCTATTTCTAGAAGACACTTCATTGAAATCCTTGACTGAAGCTGATGGCTTCTCTAAGGCTGGATAGGATTCCTTCTGGGGTTGGCTCTGAGATACTTCCGGCAAAGTGCTTTCTGCAGTATATCTTCTCCAGGCATATGATGACTCATTTCCTTCAGTTCTACGATGATCTCTTTCTTCTGTATGTTCATGTTCTTTTCCTGATATAAAGGTGTCATGTGTTGTGTGTTCAAGGTGTTCTCTAGATGATAAAGACAACACAGAAGTTTGAACATCATAACTCTGGCCTACAGAATCTTTTCTAGATTTATCAATGTTATCATCTAGCATTCTTGGTCTTTCTTTTAATAAGGGCACTTCCTCGTGGTAGGATGATATCAACTGTTGAGGGGTGTTACAAGATGAGTAATTTCTGGGACATGATATAGTTTTTTCTCCCGGTGATTCCCTACCACTGTAACCTCTCCTTGTAGGCAATGGTGCTGGCACATCAATTTCAACAAAATCAGAATTGTACTTGCTGTATTTCATTTCAGGCTGTTCAATAGGAACCCAGACTGTATCTGGTGGTTCTGGTGCCCTGGTACAAGAGCCAAGAGTGGTGGACAGTTCTTCAGCAGAGGAAGTAAGAGCCCTATTGTCCTCCAGGCTTGGGCTTCTCTGTATATGAGGAGAGGCTCTGGCTGAACTGGAAGGTGTCACAGGCACCTGATAAAGGCGTGATGTAACAGCCTGAATCTCTTCCCCAACATGTGAGGCTGGGCGGGATGAGGCTGTCGAGGAGGCAGATCGCCCCGGGGAGGGCCCTGGGGGATCACAGCTTATGTCCATCACATCAGTCATATCCAAGGTAGACTCATGGGTGGCTGCTTCATGCGAGGCCATGGCAGCTCCACCTGCGGGCAAAACAAGACCGCTCACCACCATTCTTTGTGCCTTGAAAGACTTAGATCTAGATGCCTTCAACAGTCATGTGAGTCAGCTAATGAAAGCTTATGGCTACTGGCTTCTCATGATGTTCCTTAGTATTAGTAGTTTCCAAAACCTTAGTTTAATATGTGTTTTACAATTATTCAAACATTATTTTCAGCATTTGGTAAACATGATTCTTTCCATTATGAAAATGGTTGTATTATACAACTTTTCAACTGATTCTACAATTTACTACATATCAATATGTATTAAAATTATTAACTGCCATTATCAAGTTGTATGGAAAATGTAAACAGTATGTAATGAATTCTGATTTCACAGTAGTACCTATCATAACTACTGATTCACCATCCTTTTTATGAAATAATTAATAATAAGTAGTAAATGCAAATCACACAACAATGTATTAGCAATAAATCAATAACACAAAGACAGTGACTTGCAGATTTCTGGTCATATTTGACTAACAGCAAGAGTAGAGGATCAGTTTTGAATTGAAGGTTGATAAATATATTCACATTAAATGAATAATAAATTTTTTAAAACTGCTAATCATTCTGCCCAGAATAGGATTAGTTAACTGAGGTACCAGGTAAAGGTTCAGTGTCACTCAGTCACAGATTTCCACAGTAAAACAAAGTTTTCTGAGGTATTTTGATGAACTTTTGTGAGGGAGCCACTACAAAAAGTGACGGAAATACTTTTGTTTTTTTTGTATCCTTCCTAAAATGTTACACTTCTCAGCACTCATGGAGAATGTGTGTCCTGCTCTACTTCAATATAACCTTTCCTAACCTGGCCACAGCAGGTTATGCAAGATATTTTAGGTTAGGTTATGTCTAATTTTCAAGAAATAAAAAATGAACAAAGTGAAAGTGGGGTAGGACCCACATTCTCCACGAGTGCTGAGAAATCAAAACATTTTAAGGAGGATGCAAACAAAACAAGGTATTTCTTCCACTTTTTGTAGTGATTACCACATCAAACTCAAGAAAATACATTAGAAAACACAGGGTTTACTAAGGAAATCAATGACTGAGTTACACTGAACCTTTCCAAGGAACCAATAGATGGCATTAAGTCTCCTGCCACCACTCAGTGCTTCACGCTCTTTACTTCAGCTGTTAATGTAATAGCACTCAGTTGTAGCAACAGCTTTAAACCAATATCTGGCACATTTGTTTTGCAGATATCTATAACACTGCTATGCTATGTAGGAAGAAAAGAAGTGTCAGTGGTGGTGTGAAAGGCAAACATGAGAATAGGTATATAAAATCAGGAAAAGATAGAAAACTAGACTGTTACTTGAATGAGTCAGTTATGTAATGCCGATGGTGTTGGTTTACTATTAGGTTATTGTTAGAGGTGTTGGAGTATAAGTAGATGTGGTGAAGTACTGGAGTATAAGTAGATGTGGTGAAGTACTGGAGTATAAGTAGATGTGGTGAAGTACTGGAGTATAAGTAGATGTGGTGAAGTACTGGAGTATAAGTAGATGTGGTGAAGTACTGGAGTATAAGTAGATGTGGTGAAGTACTGGAGTATAAGTAGATGTGGTGAAGTACTGGAGTATAAGTAGATGTGGTGAAGTATTGGAGTATAAGTAGATGTGGTGAAGTACTGGAGTATAAGTAGATGTGGTGAAGTACTGGAGTATAAGTAGGTGTGGTGAAGTACTGGAGTATAAGTAGATGTGGTGAAGTACTGGAGTATAAGTAGATGTGGTGAAGTACTGGAGTATAAGTAGATGTGGTGAAGTACTGGAGTATAAGTAGATGTGGTGAAGTACTGGAGTATAAGTAGATGTGGTGAAGTACTGGAGTAGTGGGGACACAGACCCTTTCTAATACACTAAGCTTATAAATCAAGAATATTGGAAGATTGATAAGAACCCTGTAATATTAAGTAATTTGGAGTCATCTGAATTCCTCCTTGTGATAGGTGATATATCATGAGACCATAGTAAGATTTTAGTAAAAAAAATATAATTCATTATAATTTGGAAATGGTATGGTGATTTTTCAGACATGTACACATTTTCATCTTTCCATTTACATATAACTATTTTAGTTATTTTTTGCATATTGAAAACTTGTCAGGTACGAGAAAGAGATCTCTTAGAATTAATGACAAAGGAATGTTTAGGAAAGTTGAGGAACTTGGATGCTTTTGAACATTTGTAAAATAGAAAACTATTTAACTTTGGTGATAAAAATTCCAATAATGGTGGTGTAAGAAATCATTGTTTGTTAAACTTTGCTGTTATTAAATAGTTATTTTCATATGAAGCTTAAACAGATGTTACTTTCAAAGCTTTAAAGTGTTCTCGAATATTCACATGAAAAATAAATTCATAAGAAATCTCTTCTGTAAATCGGTTGATCACATTCCTTAAAGTTTTCATAAATTGCATATTTGGAAAATGTATGAAAAATACATACTATTCAAAGGAAACATCCATAAGGTACGAACTCCATGTTATTTACATTACAACACACAAATGTCACAGGTTATTGAATTGAAACCAATGACACATAAGTACACTAATCTAAACCATATTGGTGATGCATGTCCATTGTACGAAATAAGTAACAAAAATAAAGGAAACTATCAATTGTACTTCAACACTTCAACATAAGAATGTCAAATAGTGCATATTGAGTTCTATTAAATTAAGGTGAAACACTTATAAAATGCAAATGACAACTACTCACAAAATCTATGAAAGCTGTGCATCACCATTACAATATAAATTTACTAATATATTTCTTTTGAGCCTCCAAGTACTTATGAGCATTTAATTTGTGCACTTTTGACTGTACTTTCGGTTTGCTCCTCTATTTTTTAAATTGCACAGTTGAAGGTCCTCCAATTATTGTCACAAAAACCATGCCCTTTCCTTGTGTGAATCAAATTTGAGTTGCTGTACCTAGCACACCAGTTAGGCACAACTCTAAAACATTCTCAAAAGTTCCAATTTGGTGAGCCATATCAATCTGCTTATAAGCAAGGCTATGGCTGCCCCTACCCAGAGCTACTATGTCATGCACAACACCCACACCAGTATTATACCTGCAATATAGGCAACACAATGTGGATAAATCAATGAGGTTTAATGTGCTGAGAGTAACTCCTCATCTCTCCAGCTTCATGAACTAATTCACACCTAGTTAATTATTTTCAAAGAATAAATAACACACAAGTGCGAGAGGTCTTTTATACCTATATACTGTATTACTGTATGGTACTTATGGGGTCAGTCAGGAATTTTAAGAGGTAATTCTCACTTTACATTGATTTCAACTATAGAGGGTTTCTTGGAACCTAATTCCTGCATAAATTGTGGCACTACTGTACTATGGAGTGGATGATTAAACAAATGTGAGGCCCTAAGATGGAGGTGGATGGTGTTAGATACCAATCAAAATTAACCAGTTGGAAAATAAAAGTAGGATGAGACAGATGTAAACAGTGATAGAAAGAAAATGGAGTGCGATTCAAGTATTCAGCTTCCCAAGAAGAACTGATGCTTAGAATTAATTAGATGCAAAGGTGGTGTATGCAAGAAACATCCATAACCGTAAGAATAAGTTGGAGAAAAGTAGGTATGGAGACAGGACAATACCAGGTTGACTCATACTGTACACTACAGTGGATGAATACACACACACACACACACACACACACACACACTGGAGCAGAAGAGGGAAAGAGAAGATATAATAGTGTACAGAGTGATGAAAAGATTAGAAAAACTAGATTGAGAAAATTTACTTATTTGGGACACCAGGAATACACAAAGACATGGAAAGAAACTAAAAAGGACATCTGCAGAAGAGATACCAAGAAGTTCAGCTTCACACAACAATGTTTAGAGGCGTGGAATGGCTTGAAAAGGGGAATAGTGCATGCAAGAACAGTTCATGAATTCAAGGCAAAGTTAGATATTTATAGATATGGAGCCCAGGACAGCACGAGCATAGATCTTTTCCTGTATGTTACAACTAAGTAAATACAACCATGTAAATGAAACTAGGTGAACACACACACACACACACACACACACACACACACACACCACAAGTTTCTGCGAGTTAGCTGCAGGTGTGGGTCCCATGGGTAACCATAATGCAAGACAGGTGTGGGCAAAGAATGCTAAAATCTTGTGAGTGTACGGCAAGTGTAGATTCGACTTTGAAAATTCAAACAAAATGTGATTTAGGAATGAGCTACATTTTTTTTCAAACTGTTTCAAGTTGAAAATTCATAGGATGGGACGCTTCCTCTATAAATCTAGATTATATTAGGTGAGATATGTTCTTGCAAACATAAATCACATCCATAGAGTGTCACAAAATACAGTAAAAATACTGTACATTTGTGACATTTTAGGCTATAAACATGCAAAAATATTATACAATATTAATGTATCTATCTAAATACGAGGTTGTTATCCCCCTAAAAGAAAGTAAGCAAGACAAAGCATGCCAGGGTTCTCTCCTCCCCCTCTGCACGGCATCTTTTTAGTAGGATTTTGTAGGAGAGTATACAGATGAGGGGCTTTCCAGACCTAATGCTCTGTTCCTTTTGTCACCTCTTATAAACTGCAGGGATTAGGGTGGTAAAATTCTTGCAGCCTCCACCACAGGCTAACAATAATAATAATAATAATAATAATAATAATAATAATAATAATAATAATAATAATATATCTATCCATCTATTTATATACACAGCAAATATTACTTCCGTACACATGCAAGCACGCACACACATACAAACACAAACACACACATATATATATGGATAAAAAAATAGAACTCGATAAAAATAGTCAGGATGAAATGAGCAAAGCTCAAATTGTATGTTATGACAAACAAAACAATATATATATATATATATATATATATATATATATATATATATATATATATATATATATATATATGCATATATATATATGCATATATATATATGCATATATATATATATATATATATATATATATATATATATATATATATATATATATATATATATACATATATATGCATATATATATATGCATATATATATATATATATATATATATATATATATATATATATATATATATATATATATATATATGCATATATATATAAATATATATATATATATATATATATATATATATATATATATATATATATACATACAGTAAACCCCCTATAAATCGGATCAATTGGGGTGAACCGTTGATATATCCGAAGATCTGATATATCCGATTTATCCTGTTACACACGCAAAATAACTAAAACACTTTTTAACATCCAGACTTAATAGATAATAATTGTATTTTTAAACTTATCTGTATTTATGTATGTTTCTTATATGCTCTGTCATCAAATATAACTTCTGGAACCTCGGGTGTAGTGGCGGGAATTGTGTTTGTGTGTATTTAAAAGCTGAAAGAGCAGTTTGGGAGCCGAAAGAGCCGGCTCTATTGAGTGAACGAAAACGAAAGAATCGGCTCCCTGAAAAGAGCTGGAATTCCCATCACTAAAATTGACCAAGGAGCAACGTGCATCAGCGTGGGTGGCTGGTTTGGCGGGAAATTATACCGGATGCCCGCCGCATATATCGCCGCCGTCCGATTTAGATAAAAATAATTCGGTGGCTGTATAGTCCGATATAACCAATATCCAATTTATACATATCCGATATATAGAGGGTTTACTGTGTGTGTGTGTGTGTGTGTGTGTGTGTGTGTGTGTGTGTGTGTGTGTGTGTGTGTGTGTGTGTGTGTGTGTGTGTGTGTGTGTGTGTGTATATATATATATATATATATATATATATATATATATATATATATATATATATATATATATATATATATATATATATATATATATATGTGCAGTGGCGTAGCAAAGGGTGAGTGGTGGGAGGGGGCTGTTTGAAATCGCTTCCCCTGGTCCCTAAGAGAGGGGGCCACAAATGCATCTCATAAAATTAATATTAATTGCAATAAATTACTATACGGCATTAACTCTTTGGGAGTTTGTGTTTAATTTGATCTATATTTTTTGAGTACCATAATAGGCTTTTTAATTTGCATTAAAAAACATTTATAGGCAATGAAAGAAGTCTCAAAAAGTGTAAAAATGCACCAAAATTTTCATTTTCCCAAAAAATTTCTCATGGGTGCTTACAGCACCCCCCAAGCTACTTGGGCTCGCTTCGCATGCCTTTCCCCCAAACACCTGCAAACTTAGAGAGGGCCTCTTCAGGATGCAAGCCCCCCCCGGGCCCCTAAATGTCTAGCTACGCCCCTGTATGTGTGTGTATATACACAAAAATTAGTATTAGGTATTAGTGAATAGCAAAATAGGAAGAAAAGATGATGGAACTAAATTATATTAAAATTTTGATGCAACAACACATGCTTATGCATGTACTGGTACTATGTCCTCATTACTAAAACTTTTGTGAACAACTGTATGCAGGAAGTACATAAAGAAGGTACCAAATACATAATAAGCATATAGAACTCAAGATAGAAAAATGTTTTTGAAATTATATGACGTTAAATCCAAAGACCTTGAAAAATAGTAGATAAATTAGAGCATCTTTGCCAAACATAAAACTACTGTTTTAGAAACTTTAAAACTACTCTGGCATGCATAAACCAAAAAAAAAAAAGTTTATTACTGTCATAGCTGTGTTCATCCACACAAAAAACTTCAACTAAGTTTAATTTTGTCCAAACCTACATGGTG
Organism: Cancer borealis; assembly: GCA_036785275.1. NCBI lineage: Eukaryota > Metazoa > Arthropoda > Malacostraca > Decapoda > Cancridae > Cancer > Cancer borealis. The sequence continues at coordinate 22,286 of JAXIVD010000187.1, read as the reverse complement.
AAGCAACACTCATCACCTACCAAGCACAATGGTACCTAACAGCTGTGGACCAAGACTCTGAAGGGAGCATAGTCGACGGTACAATGGAGTAGTGTTCTTGCATCCTAGTTAAGATGAAAAAACAATGTGTGTTTGGACAGGCTACCCTTATCATAACCAACTTTGTCTATAATCATAATTCATATAAGCTAATGTTAATTTCAAGTCCTGAGAGAGAGAGAGAGAGAGAGAGAGAGAGAGAGAGAGAGAGAGAGAGAGAGAGAGAGAGAGAGAGAGAGAGAGAGAGAGAGAGAGAGAGAGAGAGAGAGAGAGAGAGAGAGAGAGAGAGAGAGAGAGAAAAAAAGAGAGAGAGAGAGAGAGAGAGAGAGAGAGAGAGAGAGAGAGAGAGAGAGAGAGAGAGAGAGAGAGAGAGAGAGAGAGAGAGAGAGAGATGGAATGAGAGAAATTAACACTTCCACCAAGACAAACATTATTCTTATAGCTATGAGTGACCGCCAGCTCTGACAAGTACTGGTCTCCACTCTTCCACCTGTACAGAGCTGGGCACCAAATACTATCCCCAAATCTCCAAACACCTTCACCCCATGAATCCTCATCATGAACTGCAATATTTTTTGGCAGAGAATGACAAGTTTGTGGCTTGGCTTTCCTCTTGGGGAAAAGATGGAAGAACCAGGAACATAATCCTCAATTAGGTGACTACAGCTCATTCAAAAAATGTTCTGTCGATAATGTTTCCAAACGGCAATAATCAAATTAAGAACCTTATGTAAAATGTGGTAAATTTTACAAGAACAACTTCCTGAGAAGCACCACAAAATGAGACTGAAAGCACACTCACCAGCATTTCGACCACGATTGGAGTGTTGGGTGTCCATCATGGCGTCGGCCAGGTCATGTCGCAGCTGTGTCATCATGGTCTCCGGGTCAAAGTTGTCAGAATCACCACTGTACCGCTCCATTAAGCGAGGGGACTGGTCATGGCTACCAGCTGAACCAAAGAAAAGTTTGTTAAAGAAATGTATATCATAATAGACATGTTATAAGTAAAGAAGTCAGTTATTTTGTTCAGTAATACAACTGGTTTCCTTAGTAGCTTTGCATTGCTATTGTATTTGTTTTTAAGTATTTTTTTGGTAGATTACTGTTCTTGATCAGCTCTACTATCTAGGGGTTAGTGATAAAGATTCACAGATGTGGGGATTATTTGCATCCTTCAGTTTTGGTGATATATATGTGATATATATTTGATACATTTGATGCAAGATGAACACACAAGATCGACTTATACATGAATATATATGTTGAATATTAAAATTATATGTTGAATAAATAAATACATCGTGAGAATAACATAACATCTGATAACTAAGGGCCAATATCAATAACAATACCACAAAAGTAATCTGCTACAATCAGTATATCACCAGTTATGAGGAAACAGCATTGGGAAGATAAGAGTTGGTGTACAGTCCACTATTGGGTAACAAGTTTGAAAATGGTGGATGTGTAAACACAAATACTAAACTAAATACAAATTCCATTGTATATCATCCATGCTACTGATGATAACACATTGCTCAGATATAAATATTTCACTGTACTCCAAGGAAAAATAACTTACTTAGGGATCCAGCTTCAATAAGGACAGGAACATTGGCTCCTCCTGTTCCGGGCATGTTGACAGGTGAGGAGCGAGGAGGAAGGCCTGAAGAACTCACTGGAACAGGAGTGCCTTCATAGCCTCCTTGACCCCCACTTCCACTGTACCCAACTCCTGTGCCTGGTATGGACTTGAAGGTAAACTGAGGACCCATCCACAGACGTCGGTGTGGGCCTGCATGGGTATGAATCTCAACCTGAAAACAATTAATGGAAAATCTGAGGTCAATGAAGACAATAATTTGGGTAAAAAGTATTTAAGTATGAATATAAAATAAGGAGCTCCATCAGCAAGCATGCAGACGATGTTTTTTTAATTATTGGTATACAAAGGGCACATCATGTGATGAGCAATGAAACAGAGAGTACGTAAGCTTTACAGCATACCCATTTATCATGATAGGTTTTCGTTTGTAAAGCATCGCTGGATGATGAATTGTTAAATGATATTAATAGGTAATGTTTTTCAATCCACCTTTACAACAGGCTTTTTTCAGGTAACTCATTTCTATTATGTACTTGTATCTTTCATCTTTTACTTTCATTCCACACCCAAATCTCATTTCCATAAGTAATAGTACAATCATTCCAATAAGCAGTCCTTTTTGTACTTTCATGCTTACCGTCCTTTCTTTCATTATACCTTCTAAGGATCCAATCACTTTCCACCTCTAGACACCATATTACATCATTAGAATTTGAAAAAATATCAATCAAACTTATTGTGACCTACCTGTGCCATCCACCTCTCCTCCGGATCATCATGGTCCAAGGAATGGGTGGGTGAGAGGGAGCGAGGCCGGGTAGGAGAGAAAGGTGCTAACAATGGTGAGTTCAGATCTATGGGAGGACGCAGTTCCCCACTAGTAGACTCTCTTCCCAACGCCCACTGAGCACTGGCATGAACCTTTAAAAACAAATAAATAAAATTATAAGTACATGTAATCATGTATGTGTTATATGAGATAAATCCATGTCTGATGCAAAAGAAAATTTAAATAAACAATGATAAATGGTTATGGGCCTGGGAGTGAAAAGAGTGACAAAAAAGTTTTGGGGAATTACTGAGAGTGCTTAGGACACTCCAGGGAAGAGTAATCTAAATGCATAGGTAAATGTGGCTCTAGATAGAGTAGCCTGAGTAACTGTAAGGAATACCTAGACTAGAAAATTCAACTCTAATAATACAACAAAAATATTCCTATGGAATGTTTTTGTGTTACTTCACCAAGATACTCACATCCAATTCAATGGGAGAATCTTCTGTAATTTTGTCTTGTGGTATGCCAGTTACAGGCTGAGGCTCCAGTTGATATTCTAGAAGGTTACCATGATAAGCCATCACAAACAAGGAGTCCATAGTGTGAAGCTGTTTCTCTCGAGGTACAGTGGGAGAGCCTGCTAGCCACCCCCGAGGACTACCAAACACTGATGCCACCTGAAAAAATGGATGCATTGTTTGATTCACAGTAGATGCTGTCACTATTAATCATTAAGATGAATTAGCATGAAGACAATGTTGGATTACATACAATTTCATATATAATTTTTTTTTCAATCTGTTTCATCATCACTATCATCATAATAGCAGCTGCATTTCAGCATTAAAATGAGTGGAAACACAGACCAAATAAAAAAAATATTATAAATGTATCAGGACAAAAATTGTCCAAGGAAAAGGTGCATTAATGATAACCTTGATACACCATTCCAGTGACGGATCTCATATCCAGAAGCAGGCTGCAAGTGACATCAATGACACAACATGATATTCAACATTGCATAAAGGCAGGGGTGTATATTCAGGGTGTGCTAGGTGTACGCCGCACACCCTCAGCCAGAGAGAGAAATGCATGATAGTTATAAATAAATTCAGCAGTAAGTGGGAAACGATATTTTTCTTATTGTTTTTAGCCCTGTTATAATATTTTGTATTAGAGGTGTTCTGTAGAAGCACTGTACACCCAATAATCAATTGTATCATTATGTAGCATAGCGCGTATGGTGGAGTGGGAGGGCAGACTGTTGAAAATATGGAGCTGGGTGTGCGGCTCTACAAATGCACACTGCTTGTGTTCGGTTTTGGTGCTGAAATTTTATATTGGCTAGAAGGTATAAAGTGTCTTTGCCATTCATTATATGGGCATAATTAAGACTTGCAGGAATTATAATTTAGTATTTATTATGAAACCAAATGTTATTAAGTCACTCAATCAGAAATAAAGATTGAGTGCAACCTAAGTCATGGACTCTCTTACCGATGAAACAACAGAAGTAAGTTGAGTTGCCAAGTAACTCAAGTTATACTAACTCTGTTTCATTGACGCCAATATCGTGGGAGCACGTGCATTTCCCTTGACTAGATAAATGTTGTGAATTGTGAGTATATTGTAATTATTATTGTGTTGCGGTGTGTTTGCATCTTAATGATGGCGTTACCATGGCGATGGAAAAAGAGGGGGAATGGGAGTGAATGTGACATTCACTCCCATCTACCGGCGGAGGGATACGAGAGAGGCAGCCTCCTGCTGCTACGCTGGTATTCTTAAAAAAATCTTTCTCTTGAAAAGCGGCTATGCTGGTATAGATGGTATTTGTGGTTATGTGACTGGTATTAAAGTGGCTCATATAACTGTGGTGTAATAGTGGCTGATAAGACAGTGTTACAGGTGGTGGACACATGTTGTGGTGTTGTAGTGTTGTGGTAACCTATGACTGTGGCCGTGGTAGAGTCTCCGTGAGATGTGACAGTGACCTTGAGGACTGCTGTGAGCTGCCAGGTGCCACATTATTACACCACCAGGGAAACGTATTGATGGGAGACATTTGAGGCTGAGTGGCCTCAGTTTGCTCTTCATAGAAAAGAACTTGCTGACTTAAGTTAAACAGAGAGGCTCTTTCTATGATGAAGTTATGAACAAGTTCATATAAAAAACACGAAGAATAAAATTGAATTATAAGTAATCAGGTATGTCAACCACTCAACTGTGTAATTTAGGTGGTAAGCTTAGCTAATCAAAATGAATAAATTTAATTATTCTAAGTTTACACAAAATTTACTTTTTTTTCCAACTAACAGTATGAATAACTATAAAATTGTAATTACACACACACACACACACACACATCAATAATTAGATATATGTTAGTTATGGACAGAATCACTGTTCAGCACATCCAGTGACAGAAACCACCATACGCTACTGCATAAAGGAGTGGTAAACATAATACATAAAGAATGAGGAGAGAATGATTAAGTGAATAAACAGGTTCAAAGTGAAAGGTTATATGGAAGACAATTAAGGGATGGAAAGATGATGTACAAGAAGTCTTGAGTCACAGCTGTTAAATCAGATAATTGTTAATGATTTGATATTCGTATAAGATTAGTCAAATAGTTTTGTAATAAATCTATTGGTTGAACATTTTTTCTTTTCCTGAAGTGTGGTGGTACATGTGACACACTGACAACTCTTAAAATGCCTGACTCATGAACACATCATGGCCATCATGCCTTTACCTCGTTTGTTCATGTATTGAAGATGGTTACATTGCTGAAGGATGGATTCCCTTGCAGCCAAGTAATGAATCTCACCTTAATGATGTCATCACCACTTGGGGAGCGCGGGGATTTGTTAGTAGGTGGACTCCTGCTGGGTGACGGGCCAGTACCCATAGTTCCTGATGGAAGGAGAAATAATAATTAGAAAAACTATCAAGTTGTTATTATTAAATATACAACTTATCTCTTCTTTAACATTAGTGTGACATCCAAAGAAAGAATGTGACAAAACCTAAAACTACTTAATTTTTAGTTTTGTATAAATGAAAAAGTTCCTCTGGGAGTGGTGGTCCCAATCTAGCCTGTCACTTTGAGTTACATTTAATCGTTATGTAATGGTGAAATTGTGCAGCAGCTGGGCACAGGATTCGCAGTGTATCCCTTGCCATTACTCTCCTTATATAAATATCTATCTATCTACATATCCAGCTTATCTTCCCTTAAAAGGGGGTAGCCAAGACAAGGCATTTTCAATCTCCCATCCCCTCTATACTTTCCCTCATAGTAAGAAGACCTGCAGGGAATACAGTGGCAGTATTCTTCCAACCTGACTGGAAATATTGGCCAGGTCGAATTCCTCTCCTCTGTATTCCCTTCTATCAAAAGACACGGCACAGAAGGGGAAGGGCAGCTTAAGGGCTCCCTCAATCCTAACTACCTTGTCTTTTGAGCTATTTGTATGTGGAGTCATACCTCACTGTAATCACTGCAAGGCTCTATGAATAGCATTGCGAGGTGGTGTGGGGTTTTGGGTCCCTACATTTTGTTTTAGAATACGGTCTTAAGACCACAATGACAAATAACTTACCAATCAAATTTTGCAGCAAAGGTTGTCTCAGTTGGACCAGAGGCTTGACAATAGTTGGTGTGGGATATGGTGGATATCGAGGGTTTGGGTAAGCCATGTTTGGGCTCACTTCAAAAGTAAACTTTGAAGAACTTGGTGATGCAGAAAGTACAGGAGAATTGCGTCCTGAAGAAGGTGTGTCATCTAATCCAGCACTGCGATGGAAGCGACTTAACCTGTATAAAAAAATTTTCCTTTTACCACTCTGGATTTGATAAAACCATCGAAGACTATATGGAAATTGACATGACTAGTATGGGTGAAAGAATAAAAAGTAGAGTTGTGGGGATGGTGAAACAGCATTTTGAAGTTCCTTGGCCACATGGAGATAATGGTGACAATGAGATGAAGTGCGCATGATGTCATCATGGAATGACTGAGCAGGGTTCAAATATTTGAGGACAATGATGATACTGTGAAACAAAGTGTTAAAAAAATAATCATTGCAGAGAATTATAAAAAAAAAACTGGAAGAAATGCCATGTTTAAAAATAGTAGATATGATGGGACCAAGAGAAAAGGAACAAAAAGATTTTTGGGTTATAAAACACAAAAACCTATCATAAGATATCATAGATAAGGCCTGAAGACAGGTGTATAGATGGTTGATAATCGTGAGTGACATTCCATTTTTAATGATGAAGAAATTTATGGAGAAAATTGAGCGAAACCTTTGTTCAGTGATGGATCTATAATGAATAATGATGATGATGATGATGTGTGTACTGAATACAACATGGATCATATAATAAAAAATGTTGAAATATTTATGTTCTAATCTTACCGATTAACTACACAACTTGATGTGTGTGTGCGAACTCCTATAACTCCTCCATACGGAGTTATGGGGAAAACATGTGTTGTTCCTCGGTGTGTTGACACAGCCACCCAGCGCGAGTCCAAGGAGAAGGATATGTCAGTTACCTGATATAAAAGAAATACGAAATGAAAACTTAATGATGAATTTTATATGTCTATTCTATCTATTGATATATCTGGCTTAAAGAAGGATAGCCAAGACAAAGTTATTACAGTTTAGGGAGACAATACTCTCTCCTCCCTCTCTCCACCTTGTCTTTTTGTAGGAGAGAATACGGTGGAGTAGCTTCCCAGACCCCTAGCTATCACTTTTGGTCACTTTCATGACCAGCAGAAAATACAGTAGTAGTGTTTTTGTAGTTACCACTACACAGTTATTTTACCATGTAAAAATGAAACCAAATGAAGCTTATATTCATGTGTATTTCCTGAATGCGTAAACACATTTCATTCCAAGTTTATTGTGGCAAACTCAATTTTGGTTGTTTTCATCCATTGGATGTGTTGAGATTTAAGTATAGAAATATTAACTTGCTCACCTTTGCAGTTGTGTCACCACGATGAAGTGTGTAGAGGTGATGGATGGCAGATTGTGCAGAGGACAGTGGGTGAGACTGCAAGCGAAACAAATGGAAGCTGTGTCCCTGCTTATCAGCAGTGAGGAGCAGCATGCCTGTCGGGTCAAAGCCAAGTGCCACAACAGGAGAGGCCTGATGGGCACAGAAGTGAGCTATGATGCCACTGGTGTTGCTGGATGTCAGGCTCAGCTCACCACATCCAACCATCTGTGGAGAAGAGTTGAATAAGTCTAAGAACATCCTTCAATACTGTATACATCATATATTATGATGATGAAAACAATTTAAAATCCAACACTAATGCATTTGCAGTGGAATACCAAGTTGGTGTAGTACCTGTGTGTCAATGACAGTAACGATGCCTGGTGTTGGGAGGTTAGAGGGAGATGCTTGCTGGGCTGGAGAACCTCCACGCTGACCCATCAGGTTGGTGGCAACACTCTCACTCAGTTCCTTCAAACCCTACCACAAGTAGAAGATATCATTTAATAAATGCAGAAGCTATACATGTATGTATGTGCGTGTGTATATATATATTTATATATATATATACATACAAATATATATATATATATATATATATATATATATATATATATATATATATATATATATATATATATATATATATATAAAATCAGCCAAATTAGCCTTGATGACATTTCCTTCCATTCCAGCACACACTGTCTCACTGCCAGACTCACTATCAAGGCTACTCCTTCCCTTGCTCTCCATCTGGTCACACGGTGGTATAATTCTTAAAGCCTGCAACACACAGCATAACTGGCATACACCACACACCCACAAACTTGATTCAACTTCTGATTTACAACAAATGTTGCTTCATATTGGTTACAAACTTGAAAATATTACAGAGATCTTTAAGTTTTGAAAAAATACAGCTTTGGATCTTTGTGATATTACAAATCTTTATCATAATAGTTTCTCATTTACTAACTCAGATCCCATTGTTTTCCTTTACTTCAATCACCCTCACTCCACTTTCACAATCCTTTGATGTATTCCAATGCAAATAGTTTTATATTGACAAACTGAAGAATCTTATTTTGCTCATATTCTTAATGCATACTCTCCCCTGAGCTGCAAAACCAAGTGCTTGTATATCAACATTATCAAGATATGATTGTACAAATCAAACAATTTGTGGAGTGAAAAGTCTCTGTGAATTACAAACCTTGGTAAGAGACTTGACAGCATGAAAGGCAAGTATACAGTACCTTAATGCACACAGTAACATAATGTGCAAATCACCATGTATGTATTTTGATACAAAAAGCAAGATATACATCTAATAGATAACTAGTGATAAAATATCTTTAGTAAGCTCATTACACTCCATTATAATATTAGTTAAATATTAATTAGTACTAGCCTAAGCAATGCTTAAGGACAACTACATCATCTTAGTAACTTTTGAATTCCTTTCCCTATTTCTAAGTCTAGGCAACATGAAATACACTAGCTTTTCAAAGTGATACAACATACACATGGCAACTACCACACACCTTTGTGAGAGACTTAGCAGCATGTATTACTGTGGCTTTATAAGACGTGCTTCCCTCAGACACCATTCCACCGAAGGATTGGTGCAGGGAAATGAGGCGACGGTCAGCATATGCCAACCAACGATCACCTAATGCTATAGGATTGACACTGAAAAATATGAATAATAATGAGAATATGTATAAATATGTGAGTAATATCTATATCTGTAAACCTAGCTAATGTTCATTAATGCAGATGTTCAAGGGGAAGTTGAGGCTTTATGCTTAACCTTAAACCATAGAACTTTGAAGAGCAGGATGTACCATACCAGACATAAAAAAAATTCAATAAAAACTTTTATAAAAGTGCACTGAAGCAATAAGTGTCTATACCATTATTATCCAATAAAACTCACACTGAATCTAACCTTGACTTCACATCAACATTTCAATGGAGTCACGTTACAGTTGTACTTCTGTTATTACACTTTAATGTTTGGCCTTCACAATTTAACATGGGACAAGTTATACCTGTTTGGCAAGCTTGCTGGACACCAAAGATTATGTGCCATTACATGAATGGCTATTGATCAATGATTCTATCAATCCTATCATCACTAAACACATCAAGTGGACCAAGGAATGTCTTGACAAAGGTTGGATGAATATCCACTAATACTATTAATTGTAACTATTTTTCGTCTAATTCAAAAAGTAACAAGACCATAATTTCCTCTACATAATCAACAAAATTTGTCAAACTATTTTTTGAACATAGAAAGAAAAGTGGCCAATAGCTAAAAATTAAATCCACCAAAAAGTCCTGCCAACTAGTGCTCCTTAAAAAGCAGATTAAAATTGCACAAGGTGTATAGCCAAATAATTTCTCATAGTGCCTTACTAGTCTTTTCATCCAGTTTACTGAATATTATAGATAAGAGACATAGATACATACAGACAGATTGATAAAAAAAAATATGCATATAACTGTTCATCTTGAGGGACTGCCATTACATGACTAAGAGTGAGTCATATAAGCATGCAACTTTCATCTAAAATAATGACAATGACAATCATATACCACTAAAGCATTCTGTCATCATACATTTGAGTACTTAGCTTGAAGCATTGATTATGTTGCTTACTATCACTTTGTTCTGTTCAGCACCGTGGTGAGAACACAAGTGCATACCTTGGGCCTGGGCTGGGGTAGCAGGTGGTGACGGTGAAGGTGTCTTCCAGCGTTGATGCATCAAACACTGCCAGCTTCTCCAGGAAAGTTATTACAACAATGTTCTTATTGGCTTGGATGTCATGAACAGGATGTTTAAACTTAATGATTTTGACCTGAAAAATTTCCAAACTAGAATGAAATTTCAGTACATTATATTTTGCTAAATAATGTTTTCAGCATAACAGGATGTTTTGTGTCACAAGTGTAAAAATGTGACAATGGATGAGTAAGTGAAGCAAATGATTTGTAGGTGTTTTGAACATGCATGTATTTTTCTATATACCATTAATAGTAGTAAGCTAAGACAAAGCATTAGGGTTCAGGCAAACTTTACTCTTCCCTCCCCTCTGTGAACAGGAAAAATAAACAAATAACTTTAAAGCATATGACTGGAAGACATTGGGAACTTGTATGTAAGATGACCTGCAACAATACTGCATTTTTGTTACCTGTTCTCCTGTCTTTAGAGAGATGAATGACACTGAACAGAAGTGAGGGCCAGGTCCAGCAGTGTCACAGAGGGCAATGATGGGCCGCTTGAGGGAGTATTGATCCACATTGGTGACTGAGGTGACAGGTGTTGGCAGCACCTTCAACACACGGACAGCTCCCTGCCGCCATGACAACACTTCCACGGCCTCACCATTCACAGGTATTATCCATGCCTACGGAACAACATTTTATATTTTCTCTTTGCAGTTGTAAAATCATGTTGTAATTTCTCCGAATATTAGATAATGAGAACAATATAATCTGCAAACCTGGGATTATTTTGATCTATATATGTTTAGATTGATAGATGAAAATATTTTGGTATTCTCCATATATCGTAATTCCTGTCTTTCCATTCCAAGTTCTTAAAACTCCCTCTAATAATAATGTCCTGAGGCTATTTATAGCATCCCTAGCACTGAGCTCTCTAGTGGAGAACAAGACATAATTAATGATAATGACAATGATGTTGATGTTTCTCAAAAGCTAAAGTACCTAATTTATAAATATAAAGAAAAAGAATCTAATATATCCTTCCTTTAATACTTAAAATCTATATCCTCTCACCTGCACACCACAAGCATATCCAACTATCAGAAGGAGTGGAGGAGAGTTGCCATTCACCTCTATCTTGTCTCTGAACCGAGCCAAGTCATTTATATCACAGTAGTCGAAACGAACCCACAGTATAGTTTCCTTCCCTTCATAATGTGAAGGATTATTGTAGGTCTGCGGAGTGACCTGTAAACAGAAGTAAAATGATGATGCAAACGGCAAATACACTGTATTCCTATTCAACATTATATTACAATTCAACTACTGAAAAATGTGTATTCAAACAATACATTTAGGTATAGTAGGGTTAGCTGCATATAGATTAAAACCTATTTATGAAAGACTAATGGGTGGCAAAATCTCCATAATAACAGGTTGTCTATTAAGATCAAAATTGCCATGCAATACTAAAACTTGTCATTAATAACATCAGTTAATCTTTTTACTATCAATAAGTTCACATACAGGAGAGCACACATGAAGTACACTTACAGTGAGTTCACACTTACCACGTGTGCAACTCTCATATCCACAATATACTTCACAAAATATACTTGGTGATTTGTCTTATGAGTTAAGATACATGCATTATTAGCAACTTTGTTTATCTTGTAATGTTTTTGTGTGCAAGGTAACAGTTAGGTCAGGTGAACTACACACACTACATAAGTATGTGTGGAATGCTACTGATTCCAGGCTGAAGTTGCAAGAAATTGAATGCCTTGAAGAAAGCAATGACCATTTAATGTTCTTTACTCCATAACCCTAACCCTATACACTTTCTGACGGAGCCTCCTGCTATCACGGCACCCACACCATCCTCTGTCTCAATTAAGTCTTGAAAAATGTTAATTCACTCTTTGAAACTTCACTAACATTGTACAGAACTGCACTGTACAATATAATATACCTTATCCATTTCACATACATGTATATCTAAAAATAAATCTAATTGGATGAGAAAAAGAAGTAATTTATGTCATGTGATAGATTGCTATCCCTTATTGACATGTCAAAAAAAATTTCCCCATGCAATAACACATTAAGTAGTAGCATTTGTGTTTGTTTGTGACATCAGTATCAGTGTAATAAAAAGTGCGGCAGTAGAGGCAGGCAGAACACTGTCATGTGATGCTCCCTCCTACTGGGATCTCCCACTGCCACACCATTGCAGCTGTGAATACAGAGTATCATGACTATCATACCTCTTGATAAATAGAATTGAAATGCTAGTTGTTCCTTCTGATAGATCAATAAATATGTAACCTATGTATGAGTTGACAATTGCATTGTGCATTGCAGAAATTAATGATATTATAGTAATATGGTATAATTGCTTCATTAACTAATTTACAACTTACATTTATGAAATAGAAGAACACTTTACAAATGGCCTGCATAAAACTTTATACTAAAAATTGTACTTTGTGACTATGTTCTCACGTGTTTGTGCTAGGAAAGCAACAAGTGAAGATCTGGTGCTGTAGCCACACATCACCCATCAAGGGAGTTCCAGGAACAGGCATCACATTACACTAAACTAGATCAGATGTTCTCACATAATGACAGAATGAAGCTTGTGATATTAAAAAAACTATAAAAGAAGTTACTATACTAGGCCTGTCAACTGCATTGTTTTGTGGACAAATGATTTTTAACACTGAATCAACTTGAAACTTGGAGCATTCATTACAAATATTGTGTACTCAAATATTACAGCTGTACATTTTGAAGGAAAATAAAACATTATGAGTTATATAAGAGTAGGGAATGAGTGAGCTATTATTACTACTAATGTTTCTTGAACCTTTGAAATAGCTCACTTCGATATCAAAACCAACACTTATATCCGAGTGTCATCATTCCACGTGATTCCACAATCCATATTGACACTCCTACAACATGACACTGAATAAGTTATTGGTGATTCCACTTTGTCATATTGAACTCACAATGAAGTATACATTGATTGGCAAAGATTAATTTCCATATCATCACCACTGTGGATTTCAGTTAATGAGTTTAATGTGTAAGCTTCAGTTACCTAAATATTAATTTTTATTTCTTTCACATAGATACCTAATTGTTGTCATCACGTAATTTCTGAAGAAAAATGAGTACACCAGTAAGGTATAAAATGCATTTCATAATGTGATGCAACAAATAAAAATCAAGTATATTTCCTGAAAACAACACACGTCAGATAATTAATATTGAAGAATTCTTAGAATAGTTACAAATCTACACATTCAACTGTTTTGTACACTGTCCTGAATACTTTTTCATAAGAAAAGTGTTGTAACCAGCCAGCACTACTTGCCTACACACATGGGAGACAACACCTGCTAAAAGCTGCCAACTATGAAACTATAATTTGCGTAATTCACATTACATTATAACTAGCAGTCATATGTCCAAGCACTGTTTTAATCTTGAACACATTTCCAAACCATTGAGTTCTCCCATCTCTAGCACAACACAATAAAGTATAGAGTATTGCAACTTTATCAAGCCTTTTCTTTACTCCAGTATAAATGCTTTAAGTTACTCATCATGAAGTGATGAGACTGACATTGTCTGTTTACTTACAATTGCATCATGTGTTCCAACAAAGTGAGGTGTAACTATATATAGTGTCCATTATATGCAAGGACTAGTTTATTAGTGAGTATTTGTGGTTATACACATACGTACCTGTTAACTAACTGGTAATAACTATGGTAACTTGGATGATTAATGGCCACATCAACTTCTCAGAACTTGGGCTGACTAACCTATCAAAACTTCAAAACATAAGATGAAGATAAATTCAGGTGCAATGTATCTCAACTATAAAATAATTATGATTTTACATTACACACAATCCCAGTATTATGACTTACATAGAAGTTGGCCTTGAAGATCTTACAGTCCCATTCAAGTTGTTTATGGTGCTTAAACCAGCATTTGGTTAGTGGCAAACATTAATCAGACAAAGTATACAAGTACTCTCGATTTGACAAAAGGTGAATCTTTTAGATTTTCATTAAATTTTGTTAACTAATTCACTAAATTGATACACACTCACACCTCGAGCAACACTTCAGATAAAGGCCGTGAACATATAAGTAAATGAAACAGGGGCATAGCATATTTGATAAAGAATCTAATAGATTTGTTCTCAATTCAGAGAAACTGTTCATTCAATCAAGTAGGAGTAATGAAGTTTCATCACAAGGAAAATTTTGATTCAAAGAGGTGGCTCAAATTAATTAATTCAAATTAATTATCAAATCGAGTATACTGTACCTTTGCAATATAAGCCAAGGTTGCATGACTCACTTCATTGATGAATCCTGCAACATTCTCCACAAAAGTCTTCTCCACAACTGGCTCCGGACGAACCTGCTGCCCCACCACTGGGCGTGAGTGTCGTCCACTTTCTCCAGACATTGTTGGCTGAGGAGGCAAGTAGAAACACAAAAAAATATGGCTAATATTTTGTAGTAATGATACTTGTTACTTATTATCGTTATTTAACAGGTCCCACTCCGCCAATGGCGCTCTGCAGGACCGTTCACTTATAATTTTATCAAAGAGCATATGATTCACGAATAGTCATGTCATCAAGGTTGTAGCACTCAGAGAATAAGTATGTCTTTAACTTTCTCTTAAAATTCTTCATATCCTCAATCCGTTTAATATCAAGAGGAAGCTTGTTGTAAAATCTTGGAGCGGCAGACTTGAAAGTGTGAAAACCTGCAGTTGATGAAAATCTTGGTTGGAACAGTGTTAGTCCAACAGCCGCTCTTCGGGTATTGATACTTTCTTTCATTGGTTGAATTACATGCAATAGATTTCTTTAAAATGATGGTGAACCAGTATGCAGTACTTGATGGCTTTAACAGGCAGCCAATTAACACAGGAGTAATCCTATCTCTCCGTGAAGTACCCTTAATAAGCCTTGCAGCTCTATTTAAAATATTTTGTAATTTTTTCAGTTGTATCTTGGGCAAATTACAGTAAATTGAATTGCAATAATCGACTCTACTAATAACACAATTTATCAAAAGTTTCTGAACAGAACTCTCATTTAAATATTTTTTAACAAATGCAATGTTCTTTAAGTGGTAGCCAGCAATCCTTACAATGTTATTAATTTGAGCATTTAGAGACAAATGACAATCAAGTATGACACCTAAGTCACGAACTTTATCAACAATAATAACTGGATTACCATCTACGTTCAAATCAATATTACCAAAATTTCTCAACCTATCTTTACTGCCAATTAATATATATTCAGTCTTATCAGAATTTTATTTTAACTGCTTAAAGTCCATCCATTCTTTAACACTTAGCAAAACACTATTCAGTCTCTCAACAGTACTTTCAATATCAGAAATAGAAAAATAGAAGTGGGTGTCATCAGCATATAGTCTAAATCTTACACCATGTCTTTCCAAGACTGCAGATAAACCAATGGTAGAGATACAGAAAAGAATTGGCCCCAGTATACTTCCCTGAGGGACACCTCTGGTCAAAGCTTCAGTTGATGAAAAAGAATTGCCAATTTGTACACAGTATGTCCTCTCCTTGATGTAACTATCTAAATACTGCAATGCCTCATCAACTATGCCAATGGATTTTAAATCATTTAAAATTATCTCATGGACAACAGTGTCGAAGGCAGCATTGAGATCAAGCAAAACTAATATCCCACATTTGCCCTCATCCATTATTTCCAATACATTATTAACAACAGAACATACAGTAGTCTCCGTAGAGTATAGTTGCCTATAAGCTGACTGACAATCAGGGAAAACATGTGCTTGCTCCAGGTAGTAAAGCAACTGCTCAAGCATCACATATTCTAGTAATTTAGATACATAAGATAAATTTGAAATTGGTCTATATGAGTTTAAACTCTGATGGTCAAGTGAACCTTTCAGCAATGGTTTAACAATTGATGAGTCGATGTATTGATAATCTCTCCCAAGCATGTATGCATGTTGTTAAATAACTTTTGCTTATATTCAGGCCTGGCAGAACATTGGAGTGTGGCTTCCCCTGCCTTGAATTGTACCTTCAAAGCAGAGGTGCCGTCCACAGCACCAAAAGACCACTACAGCTGCCAGGCATATACATTAACCTTGAAATAGGTAACACATACTCGAGCGACAACCTGACACCACACACAACAGATGACAAAGATAGCCAAGAATATACTAAGCAACACAAATTACTGCTCTAAATCAATTTATGTACCAATATGCGATACATTCACGCCTATGGATGCAAACAAATTTTGTATGACCTTATAAGCCTTCCTAATCCAAGCTGGCAGGAGTACCAATTTGCGTCACACACAAAGGACACCCAATCATACAGGTATTTCGGACAATCAACAGGTATTTCAGAGTTTTTTCATGTAGGTAGATACTGGCATATCACGTTTACTTACTTTATATGTGGTACAGATTCATTTTTATCGTGTTTTAGGCGACTAAGCGTCCAAATGGTCGCCCGCCTATGAACTGCGTCGCACCTCGTCAGCTGATCTTTGTTTTGTTGTTGTGCTCAGGCTGGCGGGGAGGACTTGGACTGGGACAGGTAGAACTTGGACTGAGACGGTCTTGATGGACTTGGACTGGTACTAAGACTGTGAGACGTTTGAGACTTAATGGACTAGTACTAAGGCTAGGACTGTGGGACTGTAACTATGACTTGGACTGAGACTTAGACAAGGACTGGTATTTTGACTTAAACATGGACTTGGTCTGTGACTGTGACTTGGGCAAGGACTTAGACAAGAATTTGGACTTGGACTTAAAATAGACTTGGACTACGACTTGGACACAACAAAGAAATATTGTACAAAATATGAACACCAAGATAGAAAAAAAAATCCTACAATAAGAATAAACACATAAGGATCTGTTGTTACACGAGGGAATGATCTACATCTACTACATTTCATCTTGGGCTTAGATTTGCTGGACTACCTAGGGAACTAGCAGTAGACTGTCAGAGGTCATAGCCAAAGAAGATATTTTCCTTTTACCCGAAATTATTCATCTTGATATATTTTTCTCTGTTATCTACATACATAATTGCATGAATCCATACATTACCTTCATGAACACTAACATGCACACAAAACAGTATTCAGTCGATTGTTTGTACTATGAGAACTGTACATATGTTTTATTTAAAATTATTAAAGTTGTAAAAGCAATACTACGAATTATTAGTATTCTCCCCTGCAGTTATAATGTTGTTAGTGTAACGCTCCTTACAGCCGCTGGAGGATGTAAACAAACAGCCTCAACCTGCTGAACACTTTCTGCAATATTTCTACCTCTACTTACTCAATGCCTCTTGGATTCCCTCATTCAAGTTAGGTAAAGTTGATAGACATTTTAGAAGCAAATCTTACTCTATATATGTTTAATTGTATTATTATTTAAAACATTGACTATTTTCCTATCATTTACGCACTTATTTGAATTTCTTGCCGTGGTAAATTAATTATTGACGTGGTTGGGTTCCCAGTTCAGCTTCATCATTTCAAAACGAAAGGTAACAATGTGAATGTTTGGGTGGCTGGTGTTTGTATAAACTACTCACCACATTAATTATTCAGTAAACAAACAAGGGAAGTGTTTACGTGGTCAAATTTCAATGTATTCTGATTTGTTGTCAGCACCGATTGGTAGTGAAGTGAGTACGAAGTGAACAATAGCGGTGTGGTATGAGCGAGTCACACAGGCTATCTAGTTAATCACACTATCACATAGCAGATTGATAATGATATATCTTATGATGCAACAATATCCTCATTTACTAATCCAAATGTGTACCTGGAATCAAGAACTATTGAAGAGTAGGGTAGGTGGTAATGGGAAAGAATTACCAAAAGGCTGTATTTAGCAATCGAAGTAATCAAATGAGTATTTTTGAAGTTGGGTAGAGTTGTATAATTACTCCCAAGCGTCTGGTTGAACCACTTGGGGTGGAAAGGAATTGTTTGGATGAATAATTCAGTGGTTGTGAATGGTGAAGGTGCCTTGTATATAAGGATAAGATGGGATCACTGCAGAAAAGTATTGATGGATCAACCTTGGTGATGCCTTGACTGTCATGACCACTCTCCTCAGAGGAGTTCACACAGGGAGGGAAGCTTCAAACATAATAATAAAGATACCCTGTATACTAGGATAGCTTATATAATTATGGATGCAAAGGGAATGACACAGTGACTATCTAACAAATGTTTTTCCTTGTACATAATTAAAATTATGTGAATTGCAGGTAATATTGTGGATGAGGACATGGAAAAATCCCCAATTGGTCCAAAAAGAAAAATGGGAGACGAAATAACAGAAAACTTTGTAAGTATTATTATGGGATGCTTTTTTCATTCTGTCATTGTACCAGTATGTTCTGACACCTATTGATTTAGACGGTATCCAATCATTTCCCCCACATTGCCAATTTGCCACACTATGGAGTCATTTCGCAAACAGGTCATTTCGTCCACACAATGGAGTCACTTCGCCCACACTGTGGAGTCATTTCGCCCACACTGTGGAGTCATTTCGCCCAGGTTAGGTTAGGTTAGGTTGACATGTGGGCGAATTGGCAATGTGGGCGAAATGACCGTAAATTATTTAGACGTACTAAAAAATGGCCCTGGCTGATCAGCCTACTTATGTCTTTGTTTATGCATCCTTGCACACACCAGCTCTCTCTCTCTCTCTCTCTCTCTCTCTCTCTCTCTCTCTCTCTCTCTCTCTCTCTCTCTCTCGTTGCTAGTGGCTAACTCTAATATACACATGTGAGATGGACAAAGAATGAACATCTAAGGTCTAGGATCTATGCAGTATAAATTAATTTCTTGAGAGGCCTCTGTGATATGGACAGAATGGATGGCGAGAGTATTGAAAGTGTATATGAAAAGTTTGGAATGTGAAGTAATGAAATAATGAATTGTGTAATTGTGGAGGTCGTCAGTCACAGGATGATGAGGTGGTTTTATTACCTGTAGACGGTGGGAAATAATGAGGATGTACAAGAGGAAGGCCCTCTGTGAAACTGTAGTATACGTGAGGAAATGGAGGATGGAGGATGGGAGAGTGTAATGAAGTTCAAGGATAGGAGCAGTGGCCATTGTTTGAAAGTGTTTCTAGGAATGGGCATCATAAGAGACATAAAATAATACAATTGTTTTATCTCTAGTATTCTGTTGTAATACATACATTAACACCTGTCTTGAATGGTAAGATGTACTTAATAGTAATGTGGAATCTTTGCTTTGCAGGATGGAAATGGCATTGTTAAAAAGTGTAAGGGAAATCATGTCCGCAGTGAAGGATTTGCCATTACTGAGGTGCGAGGTGATCTGTTTACATGTTCAGATAGCACCTCTTTAGCTCATTGTATATCACAAGATATACGGATGGGTAAAGGTATTGCAACTCACTTTAAGGTAGGTTGAAAAGGATATATGTTTAAACTAAACCTTTGCAGTTAAATGTTACAGTAAACCCT
>JAXIVD010000186.1:197500-225000 GCA_036785275.1 Cancer borealis | reverse complement strand
GCATCAAATTTCGCTATAAACTTACAAGCGAAGAAGATACGGAGGGAGAGGAGAGGAGAAGAGAGAGGAGGAAAAACAAAATAGCATCAGCGGTTTATAAGTCCTTTAAAACAAGCGCTTCCGATACTCTATTACGCTGCAAGCTATAAAATCCCAACACGAAGCATCTTAAGCGTGGATAAAACCTATAAATATAAGATGAGAGAGAGAGAGAGAGAGAGAGAGAGAGAGAGAGAGAGAGAGAGAGAGAGAGAGAGAGAGAGAGAGAGAGAGAGAGAGTGTGTGAATGAGGCGCGCGAGGCTAAAAGAAAAGCATTAAATCACCTTATCTAATCCTTTTTGAAGTCTTCGTTAAAATGACCTCAATGCGCTGGTTAGGTTACAAGTGTTCTCTTTACACTATTACAACGGTGTGGGTGTAGCTAATGTACTGTACTAAACAAGGTAATGAGGCTTGATGTACAGGTGACGGTGATTAATGATGGATGGAAATGTCAAGTGTAAATTAATGTAACCGGCTCCATCATCTCTCTCTCTCTCCTTAAATGACAAAAAAAAACGATAAAAACTAATTATCTTCTTTAAACTTACATCCTAACATTAGTGATTGATTTATATAACATACACGAATAATAACCACACTCACAACGTCACACTAAATTAACATACGGAAAAGTTATTAAATTAGATAATAATAGTTGGTATTCTAGATTGCTATTTCTCGTTACCCACACAGACGCGCCTTCCTCCTTGCAGCCTTGGAATCTGTGTTATGGAGGCAAAGAATGTTACACTATACACTAACACACTATACATATACATACACGTACCTTATCTTAGTGTTGTATCGAGGGCAGCAGGGGAGGGAGCCTCGTTGAGATGTGTTCCAAGCAGGGAGTTAAGGAGCAGTCTGGTGCGCGGTCTCTGCCTCCCTTTATATAACCCTGATGCCGTTGCCGCACATCTCCATCCAGTCTAACTCTTCATTCTTGGGCGCATTTCTACATTACCATACTACGTGTAATGATCATAATAGGTGTCTTAACTCTGCGGATGAGATATTATAATGATAATTACTAGATACTTTAAAAGTGTTATATAAATAGACTAGATTTCTTATTTTTTTTATATATCTAAGCCATAAGTTGGTAAATTTGAGGTTATAAGCTAGCTATCTACCTTTCTATATCTACATTTTAAATCACACGGTATATAGAGTGTAATTCCAAGCAGTGACTAGTATAGAACGAGGTAAAATTCACCTTTACATACCTGTTCAGTACGCTTGATCTGTTTAATGGCTACACAACAGGCTCGTAATTCACCTGCGCTGGACAGGTAAATTGGGTTGAGCGCCACCTGTAATCCACTTGTGTCTGTGTGGAAGGTGACGGGAAGGGACGGGAAGGGACGGGAAAGAAAGGAACCGGATGGGAAGGGAAGGGAAGGGAAGGTGTCATCATTCTTAGGTGTGTCATAGACGTATCAAGATGTTTAGGTGTTTAATTGAAAGTGTGTGTGTGTGTGTGTGTGTGTGTGTGTGTGTGTGTGTGTGTGTGTGTGTGTGTGTGTGTGTGTGTGTGTGTGTGTGTGTGTGTGTGTATGTGTGTGTGTGTGTGTGTGTGTGTGTGTCTGTGTGTGTGTGTGTGTGTGTGTGTGTGTGTGTGTGTGTGCGCGCGCGTCAGAATGTCTATAAGACAGAATATTGAAAGAATGAGAGAAAATTACGTTAATATTATGATTTTTTTTCTTCTTGTTTTTTTTTTAGGTTCATGAAGACAAAACTGACTTAGAGAATATTGAAAGAAATAGAAGAAAAATGTAGGTAATACGTGTTTTTTTTCAGTTCATATATCTTTAAAATGACTTAGAATTGAACAGAAATTAACACAACACGAAAAAATATATATAAGTAAAAGATAAAAAAAAAATTGGCAATAAATATTTTTCTACCAAACTAGATACGTGATTTACACCTTTCTAAATTAATACCCAAAAAATACGCAAAAACCAACCAAAGAAAGGAAGAGGAGAAAAAAAGAATAATAACAACAAAGAATATCAAAGAAATATAGAACAACCTTGATTTCTACTGACAACTTAGAAGAAACAAAACAAAAACTAAAAGTAAAACTAAAAAAATAAATAAATAAATAAAAATAAATAAAATACACATACTTTCGAGTCCAAACAAGGTGGACAAAATTAGTTAATCATTCTAAAAATCAGGTAAAAGGAAAAAGGAAAAACCCAGGTGAATGCTACTCAACTCTATATATAAAGGGATCGAAAAAGTGAACGTTCGTCATGCATAATACAAATCCTTTTTTTTTATATTGCTATTTTGAGTTTATTATTGAAATTCAAGGTTTTTATTATGAGGTGAAAATTATCGTAATGTGATAAGTAATTGTAATGTTAAAAATAGTAAAAGAAATAGCAATATGAGATTCAAATGTATTTAATTGTTTGAAGGGAAGAAAACGGAGATAGGAATGTTATTAATATCTTTTTTAACGTATTATTTTTATATATTCTTAACACAGGGGAACGAAAGACAAATTATGTATCTGAGTTTATTTAAAAAAGGATGTTGGTGAAAGGTGGATTTGGGCGAAGACAATAATAATAATAATAATAATAATAATAATAATAATAATAATAATAATAATAATAATAATACTTTTTTCCATATATGCAAAGTGTAATCCAATATATCATTAAAGAACTTCAACACAATTATAATGATGATGATGATGATGATGATGATGATAATACAACTACTACTACTATTACCACTATAACTACACTACTATTACCACTACTACTACTACTAATAATAATAATAATAATAATGAATAACTAATAGCTCAATATAATAGTTTCGTCCCTTTTCATTACAATTGCAATACATCATGACTATTATAACTACTACAGCCTCATACTCTTATATATTCACTACAACCACCACACACCATGGGAAAATTACTCGACCATCCAAAACTATTCATCATTATACATAAAAAAAGATGTAAATATATCAACTTACATCTACATATACTTATATCTATTTACATCTACTTATATCTACTTATTTATATTTACATCTACTTATATCTACTTCTATATGGGGTCATGAAGGAATTTGAAATACTATTGAGTTTAAATTGAACTTTCATACCAAAGTTCAACCTAAATTGAGCTTTCAAACAAAAATTTTACCTAACTTAAACTTTCAAACAAAAATTTAACAAAAAAACACACTTTCATCTGGACCTACAATAGAACCTCCCATCTAACGAATAATTGGTGCCAAAAAAAACGCGTTAAATACGAATTCGTTAGATATAGATACATCAACTTACGGGAAAAATTGTAATTGGTGCCAAAACTGAGTCCCTATTTTTACCCTTCCGAGTGTTATTTTGAGACCTAAAATACATACAAATCATATGATATATTTATTATTAGAAGAATTAATAATCAACCAACCTGTGAGAGAATAATGAGGTGTGTAGGTGAGACATTTAGGGTATCTGAGGCCCAAGTAGCGGATTTCAATAATTAATAGCAGATGGCATAAAAAGATAGCCCAATCCACTACTTGTAGCCCAATCTGGCAACATTGAAGGTGATGAAGAGGGAGGGAGGGGGCTCGGGAGGAAGGGAGGGGGCTGGGGAGTAAGAGAGAGGGCTAGGGGGGAAGGGCCTGGCTAGGGGGGAAGGGAGGGGGCTGGGGAGGAAGGGAGGGGGCTGGGAAGGAAGGGAGGGGGCTGGGAAGGAAGGGAGGAGGCTGGGAAGGAAGGGAGAGAGCTGGGGAGGAAGGGAGGGGCTGGGGAGGAAGGGAGAGGGATGGGGAGGAAGGGAGGGGAATGGAGAGGAAGGGAGGAGGCTAGGGAGGAAGGGAGGATAGGAGGGGGATGGGGAGGGAGGGAGGATAGAAGGGGGCTGGGGAGGAAGGGAAAGGACTGGGGAAAAAGTGAGAGGGCTGGGGAGGAAGGGAAGGGGTTGGGGAGGAAGGGAGGGGGCTGGGGAGGAAGGGAGGGGGCTGGGGAGGAAGGGCGGGGGCTGGGGAGGAAGGGAGGGGGCTGGTAAGAAAGGGAGAGGGCTGGGGAGGAAGGGAGGGGCTGGGTAGGAAGGGAAGCGGCTGGGGAGGAAGGGAGCTGGGGAGGAAGGGAGGGGGCTGAGGAGGGAGGGAGGGAGGGGGATGTGGAGGAAGTGAAGGGGGCTGGGGAGGAAGGGAGGGGGCTGGGGAGGAAGGGAGGGGGCTGGGGAGGAAGGGAGGAGGCTGGGGAGGAAGGGAGGGGGCTGAGGAGGAAGGGAGGGGGCTGGGAAGGAAGGGAGATGGCTGGGAAGGAAGGAAGGGGGCTGAGTAGGAAGGGAAGGGGCTGGGGAGGAAGGGAGGGGGCTGGGGAGGAAGGGAGGGGGCTGGGGAAGGGAGGGGGCTGGGGAGGGAGGGGGCTGGGGAGGAAGGGAGGGGGCTGGGGAGGAAGGGAGGGAACTGGGGAGGAAGGGAGGGGACTGGGGAGGAAGGGAGGGGGCTGGGGAGGAAGGGAGGGGACTGGGGAGGAAGGGAGAGGGCTGGGGAGGAAGGGAGGGGGCTGGGGAGGAAGGGAGGGGGCTGGGGAGTAATGGAGTGGGCTGGGGAGGAAGGGAGGGGGCTGGGGAAGGAGGGAGGGGGCTGGGGAGGAAGAGAGGGGGCTGGGGAGGAAGGGAGGGGGCTGGAGAGGGACGGAGGGACGCTGGGGGTGCGGCAAAAATTCAGGGATAAGCGGGAAATTTGAAATTTGATCCCGGGCGGCCGGAATAATTGTCGTTAGATATGAATTTTGGATCGTTAGATTGGAGGTGGGGTAGAGCTTCAAAAGGTCGTTAGATGCGAATTCGTTAGATCCAAATGCGTTAGATGAGACTCCACTGTAAATAAAACCTTCATACAAAAATCTAACTTAGATTGAACTTTTATATCTAAATTGAGCTTAAATAAAACTTCAATACCAAAAAAAACTAGTAAAAATTAAAAAAATCTCCCAAATTCCTTTATGGCCCAAAAAATTAAACACACCATCACCACTAAACATAAACAAACAATAAACAAAATAAAATAAAAAAGAATGACTCGAACCAACAAAACAAAGATAAACAAAAACAATAAAACAAAACAAAACAAACAAACAAACACACAACTTCACCTACTTTCTAATCTCTAGTATTCCTTCCCAATAGTTGACCCAAGGTGGCATTTTCAAGGTCATAGAAGTCACTCTCTGATGCCAGGTCATCCTCGGGGTCTGAGAGGTCAAAGTTCACCAGGTCATCCTCAAGGTCATCTTCTAAGTGGTGCTGGTCGTATAGGTCATCACAGGTCACCTTTCTGGGGTTTATGACATCATCTGGATAACTATTTTCGACCTTTCTGGGTTTTTTGAGGTCATTTTGCTTCCTGGTGACCTTTCTGCTGTTCTTGAGGTCATGTTGGTGAGTGACACTGATCCTTCTTGGTTTGGTGAGCTCATGTGTGTTGCTAGAGGTCACAATAGAGGTGTTGGGGTCATCTGGCATACAACTCGGGTCACTAAGGTCATTACTGGGATCTGTGGGTAGGCCAAAGTCACCACTCGGGTCACCACTGAGGTCATTGGGGTCATTGAGGTGGTGGTGGTGGTGGTGGTCAGGGTCGCTGTGCTGTGGTATCTTGTTGCGGCTGAGTCTCTCGTACAAAGGAACGATGTGCTTGTACAGGTAACTTATACCCTCTGTTAGGGGACAAGGACCAAGGTTATACATACATACACACACACATAGACATGCTTTGTTTTATGTATGTATAATGTTAAGGGTATAGGATCGAAATTAACACACACACACACACACACACACACACACACACACACACACACACACACGCGCACACACACACACACACACACACACACACGCACGCACGCACGCACGCACGCACGCACGCACGCGCGCGCGCGCACACACACACACACACACACACACACACACACAAACCCCCCTCACCCGCGACTGTAATCCTGTGTGTGTATGGTATTTGTTGGAAGTACGCCTTCCTAAATATCCATACCAGTCGGATGGGGTGGTCTGAGCCAGCCTCCCTAGCCAACCCCTCCCAGTCCAGGTAGGTAAAGGCATCCACTCGCTGGTTGTACAAACTGTGGAGGAGGAGGAGGAGGAGGAGGAGGAGGAGTTTGTAGTATCTCTCTTGATTTCATTGCTACAGTTGTTTATTCATATTTCATCTATGTATTGTTATGTTTCTATTACCCTTATTAATCCATGGAAAGGAGACCAGCTTTATATATCTTAATAAAAATAGTAGGTAAATAAAATAAAATAAATAAATATAAATTTTAAAAATCACCTTTATTCAATGTATTTAAGATAATGCTTCATGCTTACTCTATACCCGTCTAATACACCTGTCCTAACCTAATCTAACTAACCTAACCTAACCTGTGCTAACGAGGGGAGGAGATTGTTACTTACATTCGTATGAACTTTGCCATCTGAGCCCTCCTGACCTGCAAATTATCCTTCTCATCATTCCTGCTGGCCAGTATATTCAACCTGCGCCTCATTAACGTGGGTTTCCTGGTCTGTTAACACACACGGACACACACACACACACACACACAAGAAAAGAAATATTACCGTAATGAATACTCTCACAACACATCACAATAGTACTATTTCAAATATATTTTAAAAATTTTTGTTTATCTCTCTTATATACGTAACGTAAAAATAAATATCACATGCATTTATAATTAGATATATAAGTGTTTGTATTTGTTAAGGAGAAGAGATTGCAAAAACAAGAATGAAATGAGACCGAGAACAAAAGAGTGAAAGAGAGGAAAACTTTCTCTCTCACTCTCTCTCCTCTCCTCACTCTCTCTCCTCTCTTCTCTCTCTCACCCATACTCACCCGCACGTAAGGAAATATGCTCATCCATGGTATCTTAGTGAGTCTATACGCGTCCTCAAAAGTGTTCACGTGCATCACCTCCTGCAGGCCTCGCAGGAATCTCTCGTCTTCATCCTTACGCCACGGACCGATACGCACTGTGGCCGACAACACAAAACAAGGAAATAAGTAGAAAACAAGGTTAAAACAAGGTTAATACAAGGATAAGACAACACTGATACTGATACGCAAGCATATTTTCAAGCACACACACACCCGCCCGCGTGCGTGCGCACACACACACACACACACACACACACACACACACACACACACACACACACACACACACCCACATCCACACACACACCCACCCACCCACATCCACATCCACACACACACCCACATCCACACACACACCCACATCCACACACACACACACACACACACACACACACCTTAACTGTCCGCAACACACATTTTCTCGAAAGCTATTGGAGATATTGGAAAAATCATTACAGCATCTGATAGACCTAATTAAACTCTACAACTGTCATTATGAATATTTGTTCTATGACTAATAATTATGCAGTAAAATAAAACCGTATCTTTTTTCCACAACATGACTTTGTTCCTCATTGTCTCGAAAGCTATTAGAGGTACTGTTGACCCTCGATTTAACGGATCCCAATTTAAACGACTTCAAATTTAACGGAGTCTGTCTGCTAGCTGACAATCAACGCAGATCCAGACTAAAGTCCGTTAGTGTAAAAAAAAGTCCAGTAGGTGGCGGTCGCGTCGGTAACGTAATCCGTTAAAATCTAGGGTGAAAAGCCCAGTTTTGGGGCAATATAATTTAAAAACCTTATATAACTGAACCTAACTGAACCAAACCTAACATAACCTAATCTAACCATAACCTAACGTAACCTAACCTAACCTAACATAACTTGAAAGATGTTTTGCCAGGTAAACAATGGTGAGCACCGCCTGAAACCTTCACAGATGTGTTGAGTACACTATGTATAGTATGTACGGCTTCATTTTTATATCGATATCGTCCGAGCAGTAGTTATGCAGATTTACCCAAATACTTTTTGGCTTACCTTAACCTAAGTTGTATGTACAGTATTTACAGTTGCACTTAATGGTTACTCCGAGCCAAAGGGAAGCATCTGGGTGCAGCTATTAATCTTTATGCTCCGCCCACAATCAGCTGATGTATCTAGGCTCTGCCTCCCTACTCCTTCTAGGCATCAGTGTTGAAACCACCATGGCGTCTAATAAGTGTGCGTAGGTAGCTTAGGTTCGATGAGGATAGCGTACTAATTTTTAGGCACGAACTATTTATTTCTGGGCAAAGTATAATGCATTTCGAGAAACCTAACCCTAATATTAATCCTAACCCTAACTCCAACCTAATCCTAACCCCACCCCAAACTAACCCAACCTAACATTGCGGGGCTGTAACCAGATACTGGTTTTACCAACTGAGGCAGTGGGTATACAAAATTTAAAACAAATGTTTTTAATAGTTTCCAGAAGTTGATATATATTGCATGATATTCTGCAACCTTAATTCTATCTGACATGTAAGCATTAACCTCAAGAGAAGATGCTACAAACACTTATTAGACTCCATGGTGGATTCAACACTGATGCCTAGAAGGAAGAGGGAGGCGGAGCCTAGGTACATCAGCTAAATGTGGGCGCAGCATAAAGATTAATGGCTGCACCCAGACGCTTCCCTTTGACTCGGAGTAACCATTGAGTGCAACTGTAAATACTGTACATACAACTTAGGTTAAGGTAAGCCAAAAAGTATTTGGGTAAATCTGCATAACTACTGCTCGGACGATATCGATATAAAAATGAAGTCGTACATACTATATATAGTGTATTCAACACATCTGTGAAGGTTTCAGGCGGTGTTCATCATTGTTTACCTGGCAAAACATCTTTCAAGTTATGTTAGGTTAATTATGTTAGGTTAGGTTATGGTTAGATTACGTTAGGTTATGGTTAGATTAGGTTATGTTAGGTTTGGTTCGGTTAGGTTCAGTTATATAAGGTTTTTATATTTTATTGCCCAAATGTTATGCGTTTCACCCTAATTTTTTTTCTGATTTGCCATATTATGGCCTATAACCAAACAACGGACTTTTTTACACTAACGGACAGGGCTCCCTCCACATTAGTCCGTTAAATTGAGGGTCGATAGTATTGGAAATATCATTGCAGCATCTGATACACCTAATTAAACTACAGTTTTCTTAATGAATATTTGCTTTAAGACAGTGTTTTTTAACCTGTGTTCCATTGAACCCCAGGGGTTCGTTGAGTCAGTTTCAGGGTTTCAGCAGAGGTCAAGAATTCTAAGATTATTTTCAACAAAAGGTAAAAAACATTCATCAACAAACATTTCAAAACATATTCTTTCTTTAGTAAAATTGATCGCGGTGCGTTAAATTCCATACTATTTGGATAAAAGTGAATGCCTAAATGTGGTTATTAGTAACACGCTCGTATTATTTGTGACGTCACGAAGGGTTCGGCGAATGCACTCATGAAGCTGCCAGGGTTCAGTACCTCCATCAAGGTTATGAACCACTGCTCTAAAGCATTTCATTTCTACGTTATTTTTTCTACCTTATTGCAGTAGTAGTAATTGTAGTAATAAGAGAAGGAAGAAGAGGAGGAAGAAGAAGGACAGTAGTAGTAGTAGTAGTAGTAGTAGCAATGGTGGTAGAAGTAGTAATAGTAGTAGTAGTAGTAGTAGTAGTAGTAGTAGTAGTAGTAGTAGTAGTAGTAGTAGTAATAGTAGTAATAATAGTAGTAATAGTAGTAGTAATAGTAATATTTAGTTAATATTTAGAGGAAATACATATGCATAGTAATAATAATCTACAACCTAACCTAACCTAACCTCTTACCTACCGCCGCAGCTTAACACACACACACACACACACACACACACACACACACACACACACACACACACACACACACAGGAACACTTACACTTCAGATTCCTCATCATAATGTGATTAGTGAAGCAGCAGTAGAACCACGGTACAATAGCCTGCCCCACCAACAGCTCGGCCGCAACCATATCCGCACCAAACATTTCCAGGACGTATTGCAGCTTAGCCAGTAACAAACCTGACACACGTAGAGACTTACGCATCAAACACCGACCTCGCACGAATGGCAGGAGTCTTCGTATCTTTTGCTCAATCTGTGGAGGAGGAGGAGGAGGAGGAGGAGTACAAAGGAGTACAAAGGAAGAACAGACAGCAACAGTCCTACTGGACCTAACGAGGCTGTCTGTTTAGCTACACTACTACTACTATAATACCTACGTGATAGAGACAAAAGGACAGCAAAAGTAGTAGTAGTAGTAGTAGCAATGGTGGTAGAAGTAGTAATAGTAGGAGGAGGAGGAGGAGGAAGAGGAAGAGGAAGAGGAAGAGGAGGAGGAGGAGGAGGAGGAGGAGGAGGAGGAGGAGGAGGAGGAGACTTAGGTGGATATCAAGTAATTTATTTATTGTCTACGTTAGTCTGTAAAAGATGAAAGGTGGTGGTGGTGAGAAATTTTCTATATACTGTCGACCCTCGATTTAACGGACCCCGATTTAAGGTATATCGGATTTAACGGACTCAGGCTGCTAGCGGACAATCAATCCAGATCCGGACTAAAGTCCGTTAGTGTAAAAGAAAGTCCGGTAGGTGGCGGTCGCGTCGGTAACATAATCCGTTAAAATCTAGGGTGAAACGCCCAACTTTTGGGTAATGAAATATAAAAACCTTTTATAACCAAACCTAAACTTATCAAACATAACATAACCTAATCTAACCATAACCTAACCTAACCTAACTTAACCATAACCTAACTTAACATAATTAACTTAACATAACTTGAAAGTTTTTTGCCAGGTAAACAATGGTGAGCACCGCCTGAAACCTTCACAGATGTGTTGAGTACACTATGTATAATATGTATGACTTCAAATTTATATTGATATCGTCCGAGCAGTAGTTATGCAGATTTACCCAGATACTTTTTGGCTTACCTTAACCTAAGTTTTGTGTACAGTATTTACAGTTGCACTCAATGGTTACTCCGAGTCAAAGGGAGGCGTCTAGGTGCAGCCATTAATCATTATGTTCCGCCCACAATCAGCTGATGTACCTAGGCTCCGCCTCCTTCCTCCTTCTAGGCATCAGTGTTGAAACCACCACGGCGTCTAATAAGTGTGCGTAGCTAGGTTAGTTTAGATAAGGTTATCCTACTAGTTTTTAGGCACGGACTATTAAAGTATGATGCTTTTTCATTTCGAGAAACCTAATCTAACCCTAACCCTAACCTAACCCCAATCCAACTGCACTATAACAACTTATATTTAATATATTAATATGTATGTATGCATGTATTTACAATACTTTTGTATGTTAGTGTGTTGACACAGGTGTCCGGAGATAGCTACAAGATTTGCCTAGGTGCGGGTATCAGATTCATTTGACCGCGCTAATCCCTTTTGACCTCGCCGCCATGGACACCTGCATATTTCTCCCTTTTCCCACTGGAGCATCTTGTCAATCCCTCAGGCCAAGGGATTAAGAGATATCCTGTACTATCTGCTCGCACCTATAAGTATGCTTCCCCGGTGGTCCATTTGGTTTTCCGCCATGCCCTTCACTTTGTTCATCTCGCATTGTTAGTTGTAAGATTTGGGGTCACTTCTGTTTTGGCTCTGGGCGAGAGCAGACGTGCTGCTCCAGTCACACCACGTGTATCTATCTACCTTTACGCAAATAAACATGTAGCGATACAAGTTCACTACTTAACCAGAGTGAGTGAGAGTTTGAGGCGAGTGAGTGAGCTATTGCAATGAATATGCACACACCTTTAACTGCCATCCTGCAACGATTGTGAGAACATGACTACAAAGGAGAATGGATCCACTCCCCTTCCTTCGGCACACTACCAGAAATTAAGTTCCTTGCTGGTTGCATCGAATTGCAATCTGCAGGATGGTGGCAGCGACCTCAGCTTGCATTGTGAGTAAACGCAGTGTTCAGGCACAACAAATGATGGCAGCGGTGTCTCTCCATCGTTGCCCTCTGCAGTAGTCAAAACGGGCATTCATAACTCTAAGTCTCACCACTCTCTCACTCGTTCACTCGCTCTCTGGGGCATGTCCATCACCTCGGATCATCTATCTACTGTCTCCGACTGGTGCTGCTGTGATCGCCTCAAGCCGCCTTCTGCTTCGCCATCACCCACACGTCTCTCCCAGACGTCACCCACACGCCTCTCTCAGGCGTCACCCACACGCCTCTCCCAGGCGTCATCCTCCACGCCTCTCCTAGACGTCATCTTCTACACGCCTCTGCCAGGCGTCAACCACCACCCCGTCCCTCATCACCCATGCCGCCTTCACCTCCACCACCTCCTGACGAAGGCCTCCTCCGTGGTGACCAGTTCAGCGGTTCTACCGAGGATACGTTTCGCTGTTGGGTAACGTAGACACATGCACTAGCTTTTTACATAACTTTTATTTTATTTTCCTCTTTCTCCTTTACTTAAATTTTATTTAAGGTTTTTGTGGTTCATCGGTGTCGGTTTATTTTTCTCTGTGTTTTTCACGTATCTAATTTTGTCTCCCACCTCCTGTTTATGTATTTTTGTGTATTATTGTATTTATTGTATGTCTTTTTCCCCATTGCACACTTGTTCGGAGGTGTCATTTATTCATCATCTTTCAACATGGCTGACGACACAGAATCCCTGACCGCCACCGCGGGACCCCTTTCCTCCATTCCCCTCCCTCCCTCCACTGCCACCCCTGTGCACCATGTGTCCCTCTCACCAGCGTCCGTGCCCCAATGGTCAGGTGATGATCCTCAGTACCCTGTGTTCATGTTCATTCGTCGCCTCCGTGATGCTCTCTCTCTCATACATCTTTTAACAGTGAACAATGTGTAACTTTTGCAAGACAATGTATGTCCCTCAGCCCCTTGACTCCGGCTGGAGCGGCGCTCGAGGACGACTTTTATTCCAATTGCACTGACTTTGAGGCTTTTTGTGATAACCTCATTAAGGAGTTTGCTTGCTCCAGCAGGGACCTGTGCCTAACCTCCCTGCGTAACTTCTCAGACCTCTTGCTCACGAATCATGGCACCTTATCCCTAAAGACTGCTGCTGGGTTAGCTGGTAGACTTCGGATTGAATTGGATTACTCCCTCAAAAATTCACAGTGGATGAATGGTGATAATATGTCTAAGGATAATTTTCTGAATCTCATGTCTTATCTACTTTTTTCCAATTTACTCACGCCTGACGCATCTCATATTTCACGTGACATCCCCTTCCACTCCTCTTCCACAATTCACGATCTCAAGGTGAAAATTGAATCCAAACTCACACCCTCTCATCCTCTTTCCTCTCATATAGGCGCTACCGTTCACCCCCCACCCTCCTCCCATCCCTATGGACCCTCGTTACCACGTTCGCTCATCCATTTTACTCCCTCCACCTCTGGTTTCCATCCTCCTTCTCCTCCCCGCCCCCCTCCTCCTCCTCTCGTACCTCCTATGCTTCATCATCCTCCCCCTCCCCACCATACCACATCTGGTCATGCACCCCCCCTCCACATACCACACCATCACGTTTCATTCTCCCCCTCTCATCCTCGCCAAAGTTCCTCACCGACTTCGTGGTGTTATTATCACAAACCTCAGTTGCATGATGCGTCGCAGTGCAGATTTCTGGCTTATCAACGCTCACAACAGCATTTTCAGTAAGTAAGGAAGAACTTAGCGTCACGCCCTCCCTTACAGTTAAGCCACATGGCTGTAATAATGTTGGTGGTAAGTGGCGTATCAGTGACTTGCCTACAGGACGAGAAGCCATTTTGTGCCTCGCCTTCACAAACTAAGCGTGTTGAATCTTTCCACAGCGGTAATTATGCAGCGAGCCTTATGGTTATCGAAGCGGAAGTTATTTCTCATCACCTTTCTCTCATGATTGACACTGGTACAGAGATCAACCTAATTGCTGAAAGTTCATTAACTGCTTTGCATCAAGATTCGTACCTTGCTTTTCCCACTCAGCATGCACAGATAAATATTCAGGGTGAGGACAGTAAAATTGTTCAAAGCAGCGGTGTTGTAATGCTCGCCATTCGTATTTTTCCACGCAGTAAGCCTGTCCCTGTTGCATTTCATGTCTTGCCTGACTTTACATTACCTGCTGACGCATTATTGGGTTTCCCTACGCTTCGTTCATTGCACGTGGATTTTATCCAAAAGATGGATACCATTCCTTTCGCAAACACAGGTGCCTTGCCATGCCATATCCTTGTTCTCTTTTGCGGAGACTTTCGCGTCCCTCGTCCCATCCTGACTCAAATTCCTCCCTCGCAAGCCAACCTTTTACCGTACACTCTGATACGCAACAGCCTTGCGCGTCAAACAGCCCTGCTCACTTTCATCCTTCATCCTCCATTGCTTCGTGTTTACATTCAGCGCCAACGGTGAGATGCGTTCATACTTAATTATTCCACAATATCGGCCCCCTTGTTGAGTCTACTCAAGAAAGATGCGGCATACATCTGGATAGATGAACACGAACACGCCTTTACGACATTGAAACGCACCCTAACCTCGGCCCCTGTTCTCGCTTTCCCAGACTTTAATAAGCCGTTTAAGCTTGCAGTTGACGCGAGTGGGAAGGCACTGGGAGCCTGTTTGATGCAAAGTGATTACAGAGGGAAAGACAGACCAATCGCGTACGCAAGTAGTAGAGTTAACGGCCCTGAGTCACGTTACTCCATCACAGACCTCGAATGTTTGGCGATCATTTGGGCATTGAAACATTTCCGTGATCTTATTTATGGATATGAAAATACTGTGTACACGGATCACAAAGCGATTAAGGACTTGTTCAAAGGTCGTAACCTCACTGGCAGACTGGCTCGTTGGATGGTAATATTGGAGGATTATCGACCCAAAATAGAATACGTGCCTGGTAAGCTTAACCATGTCGCTGACGCACTTTCACGCGCTGTCGCCGCTCCTCTCATAAATAATGCTCAAAATGCGTTCTCAGACGAGAAACTCATGCATGCACAACGTGATGATCCATTATTGGGTAAAATAATCGGTGCTCTCGAAAGTAACATGTTACCAACTTTGCCGGATTTACCTGTCTCCCCTTCACAGTTTCACCTGCATGAGGGCTTGTTAATACGATACCCGCCAGCGGATAACACTTATAATAAGGCGGTTATGCAACTCGTTATCCCGCGTTCACTCGTTCCCCGCATCTTATCTCTCTCATGACAGTGTCCACGCTGCACACCCAGGTATTGACAGGACTTTTAGATCAGTGTTACAGCATTATTGGTGGACGTCAGTAAGAAAAGACGTGTCTCATCACATAGCTCAGTGTCTCTCATGCACGCGTCACAAGAGCCACCCCTCACGCCCTGTGCCTATCCAACAATACGCAACTCCAGCTCGCCCTTGGGATACAGTTGGCATCGATCTTCTTAAGTTACCCCGTGCGACTTCCGGTCAACAGTATCTGTTTTTCTGCGTTGATCATTTTTCACGTTATGTTGTCCTGGCACTGTTGCAAGATAAGTCTGCAGCCTCAGTTGCAAAAGCCCTTGTGGGCATATCATTAACCCATTTACCACCCCGCGCGTGATTATATCAGATAACGGTGCAGAGTTTAGGAATGCCATCATTGCAGAGTTGTGTGCTACTTTCAACATTAAGCAGATTTTTGTCATTGCTTATGTGCCTTTTCAGAATGGTGCTACAGAGCGTGCAAACGGTGTGGTCTTATCTGCGATCCGACACATCGCAAACAGCTTTACAGACCAATGGCATAAGTGGATCACTCACATAGCAGCTTCAATTAATGCGTCGTACAATGCCAGTATTAACGAGTCGCCTCACTTCGTTCTTTTTGGCGTGGACAAACAGTTGCCTTACGACATCTTGCTTGACAAGCCTAAGCCTCTCTATAATCCTGATGATCATGCAAAGCTCCAACTAACTCATTTTCAGCAGATTCATCAGGCAGTGCGCAGTCACTTACAAGAGTCCAAGGACCACATGATAGCTTGCCAACATCAGACAGCTCAGGCACCACGATTCGTTG
The DNA here is from genome assembly GCA_036785275.1 of Cancer borealis. Lineage (NCBI taxonomy): Eukaryota > Metazoa > Arthropoda > Malacostraca > Decapoda > Cancridae > Cancer > Cancer borealis. The sequence goes on along the minus strand of JAXIVD010000186.1, from coordinate 208,891 downwards.
TAGGTGACATTGTCTTCCTCATCAATCAAACACGTGACACAAAACTCCATCCCCGTAACACCGGCCCCTTTCGTATCATCAGTAAAGTAAAAAACAAGTACACTCTTTTGAACCTCAACACCCATCACACACAGACAGCACATGCTTGCCACATTAGGAAATGTGCCTATCAACAAGCACCCACACATCCCACACACACCACACATTCAACACACATCCCATAATTCAAACGTGTCACAGTCCACCACTCATCCATATTTCACCCTTTCTCGTGTATAATCTATTTCATAGTATGTATTTTTGTAAATATATGTAGATAATATTTTAGCTCATCTTTAATGTGTATTTTTATTATTTTTATTTGATTTTGTAATTTATTAATATGTTACTATGTATTTTCTTCTTCTACTTTCCTACACTGTCTATCGATGTTTTTGAAACACGGTTAGGTACACTTCTATATTATAATTTTGCATTGTGTAATTTTTAGGAGTCAACTGAGGACAGTTGAGGTAGCGTTGCCGAGCCTTTGTACTATTGCAACTAATATTTAATATATTAATATGTATGTATGCATGTATTTACAATACTTTTGTATGTTAGTGAGTTGACACAGGTGTCCGGAGATAGCTACAAGGTTTGCCCAGGTGTGGGTATCAGATTAATTTGACCGCACTAATCCCTTTTGACCTCGCCGCCATGGACCCTGCATATTTCTCCCCTTTCCCACCGAAGCATCTTGTCAATCCCTCGGGCCCAGGGATTAAGAGATATCCTGTACTATCTACTCGCACCTATAAGTATGCTTCCCCGGTGGTCCATTTGGTTTTTCGCCATGCCCTTCACTTTGTTCATCTCGCATTGTTAGTTGTAAGATTTGGAGTCACTTCTGTTTTGGCTCTGGGTGAGAGCAGACGTGCTGTTCCAGTCACACCACGTGTATCTATCTACCTTTACGCAAATAAACATGTAGCGATACAAGTTCACTACTTAACCAGAGTGAGTGAGCTATTGCAATGAATATGCACACACCTTTAACTGCCATCCTGCAACGATTGTGAGAACATGACTACAAAGGAGAATGGATCCACTCCCCTGCCTTCGGCACACTACCAGAAGTTAAGTTCCTTGCTGGTTGCATCAAATTGCAATCTGCAGGATGGTGGCAGCGACCTCAGCTTGCATTGTGAGTAAGCGCAGTGTTCAGGCACAACACAACCTAATCTAACATTGCGGGGCTGTAACCAGATACTGGTCTTACCTACTGAGGCGATGGGTTTACAAAAATCAAAACAAATGTTTTTAATAGTTTCCAGAAGTTGATATATATTGCATGATATTCTGCAATCTTAATTCTATCTGACACGTAAGTATTAACCTCGGGAGAAGATGCTACACATACTTATTAGACTCCATGGTGGTTTGAACACTGATGCCTAGAAGGAGGAATCAGCTGATTGTGCATCAGCTGATTGTGGGCGCAGCATAAAGATTAATGGCTGCACCCAGACACTTCCCTTTGACTCGGAGTAACCATTGAGTATAACTGTAAATACTGTACATACAACTTAGGTTAAGGTAAGCCAAAAAGTATTTGGGTAAATCTGCATAACTACTGCTCGGACGATATTGATATAAATATGAAGTCGTATATACTATACATAGTGCACTCAACACATCTGTCAAGGTTTCAGGCGGTGCTCACCATTGTTTACCTGGCAAAACATCTTTAAAGTTATGTTAGGTTAACTATGTTATGTTATGTTCGGTTAGGTTATGGTTAGGCTACATTAAGTTATGCTTAGATTAGGTTATGTTGGGTTTGGTTCGGTTAGGTTAGGTCATATAAGGTTTATATATTTTTTGCCCAAAAATTATGCATTTCACCCTAGATTTTTTTCCGGATTGCCATATTATGGCTTTAACCAAACAACGGACAGGGCTCGCCCCGCATTAGTCCGTTAAATCGAGGGTCGACAGTACCTATGTGGATCCTACGCTTTCACCTGTTTGTTTACCTGTCACACACATATACCCACACACCCACACACACATATACCCCCTCCCCCCACACACACACGCCAGCTCACCTGTGTAAGGGCGCGGTTAGGGAGATCCTTGGCTAGGTAGAGTAGGAAATGCACCTTGTTTTGCAGACTGAGGTACCTATAAGGCTGCACCATTACTTTGCCGTCCTCCCTCATCACCCTTGCCGTCCTCACCAATACCAGGGGACGCAGGTCATAAAAACCATATTCCTGTAGTGATGTAAAGAGAAGTAAATTAATGAAGGATATATAATGTTTAACAAGATTAGATTGTGTTGCAGGAAACTCAAACACACACACACACACACACACCTTTAGAAGCATAGAAGCCTGGAATAAACTTAATACAGAAGTAATTAATGCAAGAAATATACTGTCATACCCCACCGAACACGAGCTCACCGTGCACGATACTCGCGTTTACACGAATAGGTAAAATATCCCATGGCTTGCCGAACACGACTTAGACTCACGATAACACGATTTGAATTTCCCGCGGATGTTGTGTGCCATTTTGGTGGACTCTGCTCATCCCCGCATGGGCAGCCTGGGAGTCAAGATCCAGATCAAGATCTTCCCCACCAAGCACAGTGGACTCGCCCAGTCTCGCCAGTCTCGCCAGTCTCTCTCTCTCTCTCTCTCTCTCTTTCTCTTTCTCTTTCTCTCTCTCTCTCTCTCTCTCTCTCCCTCCTCCCGTCTCCCTTCCGCCCTGATTGTCCGCTCGCCTGCCCGCCCTCTCTAACGTTACTTGCTACCGATCCAACACTCTGTATTTAGGAGGGCCCCTAGTAAGGCGTGTACAGACTGTACAGGAAAGTATTCGCCGTCGTTTCTCTCGACTTCTTCACAAATATGTAGGTTGTGTGTCATGCGACACCAGATGGAAGAAAAGCTAAAACAGCAAGACGATAAGCTCATCCTAGGCGGCAGAAAAATAATGGAACTGACGCAAATGATCAACGCTCTAAAGGAAAGGCTTCATAGCTGTGAGTGTCGTGGAAACGGTTCCACCACACCTAACGGTACCGCACCGCCTCCTCCCTCCTTACCTCCGCCGCCAGCCAGTAACGTTGCTCCCCACCAAGAAGATTCAGGTTTTACGCCAGTGAGGAGGAGAGGCAAGACTGTTCGCCCTATAATTCAACCTACTGTGTGCTCCAATAGATTCAAAATATTGGAGGAAGAAGACGAGCCCTCTAGCTCATTTCTGGTCAGAGATTCAATGATCCGCCAGCAACTGACTGAATTCTGTGGGCTTGTGAAAAAAGAAGGCGACTATTCTGCATGTCGGGTGCGGGCATCGATGACGTCACCGGTATGGTGGAAGAGGTGTCCGTAGAGGTCACTGCTGAGTCACTCTTTGTAATTCACGTTGGCACAAATGATGTTCGGAAAACATGATCTGAGGAGCTGCTGGATAAGTATCGCAAGCTTATCCAACAATACAAAACCAAGTCCAACAAAATCATGATATCTGGCGTGCTACCCCGAATCATGGCAGATGACTTGTTCTATAGTAAGGCCTTCAGCCTCAATAACCGCGTACGTAATCTCTGCAAAGACCAAGGTGTTGAGTTTGTTGACATGTGGAACAACTTCTACGACCAAACTGGCCTGTTTCACAGTGATGGACTTCATCACTAAGTTTCAACGCACGTAGCCTGCGAAATAAAATAAATTAATTGAGATGCCTAGTTCTGACTGAAAATATCAATGTCATTGCGGTAACTGAAACATTTATTGATACGGTCAACAACGATCTAATTTACGAATACAGCATCGATGGATACAAATTTTTCAATAAAGATCGCGTAAACAGATGAGGAGGTGGTGTTGCATTATTCATAGCAACATGGCTTAACCCAGTAGAAATAACACCCAACGACTCCGACATAGAACATGTGTACGTTAAAGTAACAGGGGATACAATTACGGTTAACATATCCGTCACCTACAGGCCTCCTGGTCAAACTCAGGAGCTCGACATTGAAATGTACCAATTACTGCACCAATCATTTCATAGCAATGAGTCAGTAATGTTGGGAGACTTCAATCTTCCTCATATCGACTGGCAGACGCTCGCTGGTGTTGAAGCAGAGTCGCACAGAATGCTCAAATTTTTAGAAGATAACTTCCTCAGCCAACTAGTTTCGGAGCCAACACGTGAAAACAGCATAATTTGATCTCGTTATTGTCAGCCATGATCACCTAATCAATAACGTCACAGTCGGTGAGCATCTAGGTTCATGTGATCACAAAGTAGTACGTGCGGAAATCAACTCAACAACTAATGTATTTGAAAATTAAACCCCTGTGCCAAACTTTAGGAGAGGTAACTTTGAACATTTCCGAAGTGCATTATCACATTTATCACTGCCTGCCACAGCCCAAGTAGAGGAGGCGTGGTCTTATTTAAAAAACGAACTACTGACACAACAGAGTAATTTTATCCCCTACTGCGAGAAAAGGCCTAACAATAATAGGAACCATCCTTGGTTTAATATCGAAATCAAACAGGCCCTAAAAGAGAGAAACAACCTACATAATCGCTGCATTATTCTGAAAACACCAGATTATACAATGAGGCTAGATGTCGTGTCAAAACGTTAATTAAGCAAACCAAACGCCGTTACGAAGAAAATATCGTCTCAGAAAGCAAAAATAATGCCAAAATGTTCTTTCGATACATAAATAACAAGAAAAACATCAAAAGTGGGATTGGGCCATTGAAAGACAGCACCAGCACCCTTGTGACAAACGACCAAAACATGGCAAGTGTGTTGAATAATTACTATAGTTCAGTATTCACTTCCACAGCAAAGGCTGATCACTTTTCCACCAATGAAGTTAATACCAATAATGAGACTGGCAATTCAACAGCGGCTACCCCCGAACATACGATACATAACTTTGAAATAACTCCCGAAGAAGTCCTGAAAGCTCTCAATAATATGAAGACAAACAAAAGTCCAGGGCCTGATAATATATATCTCACACTCCTTAAAGAAACGAAAACTGAGATTGTTGACACCCTTACATCCTTATTTAATATATCCCTACGCCAAGGCTTAGTCCTTGCTGACTGGAAAACAGCGAATGTCACCCCGATCTTTAAAAAAGGCGACAGAAGTACACCCGTTAACTACAGGCCTATTAGCTTGACATATGTAGTGGGAAAAATGCTCGAAAGTATAATTAGAGACAAGATTGTTAGTTACCTTGAGCAGCATTCTTTGATCAGAGATTCACAGCATGGTTTTAGGAATAAAAGATCATGTTTGTCAAACTTGCTGACGTTTTATAATGACTTCTTCTTTGCCTAAGATATCACAAGGTCTTTAGACATTGTGTTCCTTGACTTTCAAAAAGCATTTGATAAAGTTCCACATAAAAAGTTAATGTTCAAGGTCAAACAACTTGGGATCAATGGTAATGTTTACAACTGGATTGAAAACTGGCTAAGTGATAGAAGACAAAGGGTGGTTATTAATGGCACCACCTCGGAGTAGGCACCAGTCACAAGCAGTGTCCCACAGGGCTCTGTTCTCGGACCAGTCCTATTCATCATTTGTTTCACATACAACCTGCTTCTTATATTAGCATTAACAATGCTCCCTATCTACCCAACCGTCAAGTACCACATTTAAATTACGTGTCGTATTCCACCCTTGGCGACCTCTGGCAACTCATGGCAACCCTGTCTTCCTCAGCTGAGACCGTCATTCTTTCTTGAGACGCGCTACCGTGCGGACTCAGGTTTTCAACAGTGCTTTCTTTGTTACTGCCCAACTGTCTTTCGTTGTTGGCCATATGGCTGAGTTCCCTGACCTCCAGGAGGGTTTCCTGTCACCTTCTGGTATGGTTAATGGTGACGAACGGGCCTCCCCTCTGCCGGACCTTCAACCAGCTGACGCACGGAGGGAGGCTCGCCTACACGCCCGCCATGTTACCAGTCCCGGCTCCTCTCATGGCTCTTCCTCTCCACTTCACTCCACGTCTTCAAGGAGTGGTGCAACCCACTTCTCCAGGAGAGTCTGTGCTTCTTCAGTACTTGGAGGTGTAAAGAATGATCCACATACCGTATGTATTCCGTCGTGGTGGTTGGTGTGATGTAAACAACAGGTGTCAGGAGTGTGCTGATTGGAGCTCCAAGCTGGTTCTCAGTGCCCTTAAATACCAGCGTACATTGCAGAAGAGGCGTGAGTATAAGGCTAGGAAGAAGGCCCCTCACACTTCATGTCAGTCATATGGGGAGGTTAGGGTCGCGAACCATCCCCCCTCCTCCCCCACCTCTCGCGCCTCGGGATCAGACTATGGTTCGGTGGTGGGTTCGGTGGGCCCAGAGGATTCTGTGTCTCAGATTCCTGTGCCTTCTAAGGATTCTCCACCTGATATGTCTGCTTTCTTTAAAGGATTTGCGGCCTTCCTGGGTTTTTCCTGAAGGGAGCCACAGTGTTTCACTCCCTACCATGTTATCAGAGATTTTGTCTAAGGAGGTAGAGAATAAATTAGCTCCTAATCCTGTCTCTCTTTCAGCTCCCTCCTTACCCTCGGTTCACGGTACGGTGCAGTCCATTACCAACCCCCCTCCCGGCCCCAGCGCAAGGCAGAGTGTGCAGTCACTCCAAGCTGGTGTGCCGGTGGAGGGTAACTGGGGGCAGGAGAGGCATAGGGGTGGTGTAGGTTTAGATGGGGTACCATTTGATCCTCATTCCATGGGTAAGCGATCTAGACCACCCAAGGATGTTCAGTGGAAGATCAAGCGGTCACGTCCTGTAGTGGGGGGAAGATCTGGCTCCACCACGTCCAGAATCTCCCTCAGGATGTGACCAGGGCTGGGACAGGTGTGTGTCTTCTGTACACCACTCCCGCCCACTGACCCGGGGTGAGGGTCAGGCTGTGTATTACCAGGGCACTTTGACTGAGGACTCAGTCAAGCCCACACAGCCAGAGGGGGGTGTTACACAGGCAAGGCCTAATTCCCCCCCTCAGTCCACAAGGCACACAGGAGCTCGAAGTCTGTCAGCCCCCTCCTCACATGCTTTTTACCACCAGGATCAGATCCATTTGGCTACTACACATCCTCAAGTTGCACCACCTGGATCTTGGATCGGGTCCATGAGGGATCCTGATCCACCATTCCCACCTTCTGGATCCCTGAACCTCGAGGATCCGTGGGATGAGATTTCGGAGGACGATTCTGGCACGCGGTCCAGGGTCCATGATGCAGTTCCTCCTCCACCTTTTCAATCCATGATGGCCTACTTACCCACTGTTTTCCGGAGGCGCTGGGGTATGCGGAAGCGGCTCACCGACCTGCCCCGCCTGGGGAGGTCAGGTTTGAAGTGGAAAAACTTATCCGTCTTACCAGGGCCGAGCCTATGGATTTCTCGTTGGATTCTGGTACCAAGGCTCTTCTCCTGGCTACTGAAGGATCCAGACCATCTCTTGCCCGCTACCCGTCCAACAGATACAGGAGGATCTACTCCGTTAGTGATCATGAGTCAGCGGGGAAGGCAGCCAAGCTGAACACCGACTTGGCTCTTGCTCTCACCACTAGGGGAAAGAACCCCAAGTGTTGGTTCAACATGCTGATATGACCCGCCTCGAAGGCGTTCTCGCCCGTCAACGTGAGGCACAGAATTTTCTGTTTTGGGGTGTGGGAGCATTCTACCGGCTCCTTTCTTCCCTACAGCCTGGACAAGAGGACAAGCTTCTAGCTGATCAACTCTTTCGGAGTATTCAGTTTGCCATGGTGGACACTGCCAAAGATTCAGCATTTGCCTTGACCAATGTAGAGGCCATGAGACGGGAGGCGATCCTGTCCCGCCTCCCACCGGTATTTAAGTCTGCGACCAAGGTGGACTTTAGGAAATCTGCGATTGACTCTGCATTCCTTTTTGAAGAGGCTCGAGTTCAGGAAGCCCTTCGGGTTGCAGACAAAGCTGTCTCCATCTCCTTCCAGAAAGCAGCGGCACTGGTGAAGCCTCGTCCTACTTCGGGCACTCCATTGGTGAATCGTGCTTCTCGCACTAATCCTGTGGCTGCCTCTCATCGACCCTCGACCTCGTCTGGTTGCACGGTCTCCTTTTCCCAGCCAAGAGTGCCCCAACGGCAGAAACCTGCTCCCAGACTCCCTTCTTCCCACCCAAGGACGTCGGGCAAGTTTTTTCGGAAGTAGACCCTCGCCCGTCCCGGATCCCCATTGGAGGTTGCCTTGCCAACAATCTAGAAGATTGGATCACAATTGGAGCGGAGGCTTGGGTACTCGCCGTCCTCCGCGAAGGTTACAGGATTCCTTTCACTACACCTCCACCAGTCCCCTCCCATCCAGTTGGATTTCGGTCTTACTCCCTGGGATCCGAGAAGGCCGAGGCATTAGATCACAAGGTTCGGCTTCTCTTAGAAAAAGGGGCATTAGAGGAGGCCCCAGCATCTCCGGGATTTTACAACCACCTTTTTGTTGTGACAAAGGCCACCGGAGGCTTCCGCCCGATTCTCGACCTGTCCTCTCTCAATCGCTATGTCATCACTACTCAATTCCGGATGGAAACTGTAAGGACGGTCATGTCTGCGATTCGCAGTCATGACTGGATGGCGGCCATCGATCTCAAGGACGCCTACCTACAAATCCCGGTCCATCCAGACAGCCAAAAGTTCCTTCGCTTCATTTGGAAAGGTCCTTTGCTTCGGCCTATCCACTGCCCAACAAGTTTTCACTCAGATGATGGGTCCAGTTTCAGTGGCTTCCCATCGGCGGAGGATTCGTCTCCTCCGTTATTTAGACTGGCTACTGTTGGCCCACTCCGAACGGGAGGCCCTTGATACAACCGAATTCCTTCTCAACTTGTGTGCCTCCCTGGGTATTCAGGTAAACTGGAGAAAGTCCCGTCTTGCCCCGTCCCAGTCGATGATCCATCTGGGGATGAAGATTCAATCAACGCTTTTGAAGGTTTTTCCGACACAGGAATGCCTGGAGAACCTTCACCGCCAGACCGAGTCCTTCCTCAGTGTTCAATCTCCACCAGCAAGGTCTTGGTTGATCCTGTTGGGTCACATGTCCTCCCTCATCCATCTAATTCCGGGGGCCAGACGACGAATGAGAGGCCTACAATTACACCTTTCCCGATCTTGGAACCGTCAGTTCCATCCAGACGACTTTCCAGTTCCTTGGGACAGCATGCTTCTGGGGGATCTTCAGTGGTGGTTGTCGGAGCCCGGCCTACGGGTGGGACAGTCGCTACAATTGGCTTCTCCAGATGTGTGCCTGTACTCGGACGTCTCGACCCTAGGTTGGTGGGCGTCTGTTCTTCAAGCCTCAGTGAGTGGTCTGTGGACCCCACAGGTGCGGTCCCTTCATATCAATATCTTGGAACTCAGAGCCATTCGTCTCAGCCTATCCCACTTTACAGAGGAATTTCGCGGGAAAGCGGTTGCGGTCTTCTCAGACAATGCCACGGCCGTCATACTTGGCCAAGGAAGGCGGGACTCGTTCAAGGATTCTCAATGCGGAGGCTCAGTCAGTTCTTCAGTGGCCGAAGATCATGCCATTCAGATCATCCCTCAGTTCGTAAAAGGGTCCTCCAATGTCCTGGCGGATTGCCTCAGCAGACGAGACCAGGTCATCTCTGTAGAGTGGACTCTCCACCAGGACATCTGCAGTCGACTGTGGAGGACCTGGAGTTATCCCACAGTGGATCTCTTTGCCACGAGGCTCAACTTTCGGCTGCCGAACCTTGTCTCACCGTTTTGAGACCCCATGGCCACGGACGCATTCCTTTACAGCTGGGATTGCCAGGATTTGTACGCCTTTCCTCCCTTTCCATTATTCAGGAAGGTTCTCAACAAGTTGAGGACAACACACCGCACCACCCTCATCCTGATTGCCCTGTTCTGGCCTCAGAGGGAATGGTTTCTGGATCTCGTCCAGGCCTCGGTAGACTCCCCTAGATGCCTTCCACATCGCAGAGACCTCCTCCGTCAGCCACACGTCCACAGGTTCCATCAGGCTCTCCTGGCAAGATCTAAACAGCCTTCCACTCTTATGAATTACCAGCATAAGTGGAAAAAATTCCGGGAGTGGTGCAAAAGGGAGGGTCACACTGTTTCTAACCCCTCCAGCCAAAAATTTGCTGACTTTTTAGCTTTTCTGAGGCAGAAGAGGAAGCTATCTGTCTCAGCCATTAAAGGGTACAAAGCTATGCTCAATAGCGTGTTTGTCCTTAAAGGATTTAACCTCTCCTCGGATCCAGTTCTCCGCGAGGTAATTAGAACTTGTTCAAGGCAAGTACGCCGGCCACCTCGCAGACCTCCATCGTGGAATGTGGACGTGGTCCTTAGAGCCTTGACACATTCGCCTTTTGAGCCTTTGGAACGGTCCACCTTCTGGGATTTGTCTAGGAAGACACTTTTCCTGGTGGCCCTGGCTACAGCCAAGAGGGTGGGTGATCTCCGTGCCCTGTCTATGGTCACAGCTACACAGGGAGAGGATCTCATTGTCCTACCTTCCTGAGTTTGTGGCCAAGACGGAAACCGGCCTTAACCCCATCACTCGGGAGTTCCGTCTTCGCAGTCTCTCTTCTATTGTGGGACATGAGGATGAGGAACGTCTACTTTGTCGAGTGAGGGCAATGAATTGTTACCTGCGGCTCACGTCTTCCTCTCCTCGGCCTAGGAATTATTTTGTCTCTGTACGGGACCCCAAAAATCCCATGTCTAAGGCGGCAATCTCCTTTTTTCTACGGGATAAAGTTAAGACAGCGCACCAGTCTTTTCCTGAAGATCTCTATCCCTTGTTCAAGGTCCGGACCCACAACATCAGGCGTATTGCCACATCTATGCTCCTATGGAAGAACAGCTCAATTGCCTCCATTCTAGAAGCAGCCTGCTGGAGGACTCAGTCAGTATTTGTGGACTACTACCTACGGGACATTCAGAGGCAAGAATGTCTTTGCCCTAGGTCCAGTGGTCGTCGCTGGGGACTTGGTGGGCTAACCCCCCATCAACATAATCCTTCAAGGCAGCAAGTGCCTTATCTTTGGGATTGCATTAGTTGGCGTCATTGGAGGAGTCATAAGTTTGCCCTCCTCTCAGGACATGCGTCTGGATGCCGGATGGGATTACAAGGAAAACTCCCGAGGGAAGTTACCCGGGTTAATTCCTTATGCACTGATCACTTTCACTGGTTCCTTGGTTCCTATCAGGGCATAATTCAGGACCATTGGTGGCCACAGGGTTTTAGTGGCCTGGTGTTTAGTCAGGGTGCACACTTTCTCTTATACCTGCACTGAAGGTTCAACAAGGACACCCTGCCGGAGATCAAGAGTCCTCACCGGAAGCTTAG
>JAXIVD010000186.1:152500-192500 GCA_036785275.1 Cancer borealis | reverse complement strand
CGTTTTTATTTCTCCTCTTCCTCCTTCTTCTCTGTTTGTGTCTGAGTCTATTTTATCTCTTCTTCCTGTTTCTCTTTCTTCTCCTCTGTTTATTTTTTGGTCTGAGTCTGTTTCATCAGCTCCTCTTCTTCCTCCTTCTTTTCCTGTGTTTGTTTTTTGGTCTGTTTCATCTCTTCCTTCTTTCATTCTTTGGTCTCTGTTGTGCCACGCTTTTCTTCTTCTTTCATTCTCCTTTCCTGTTTGTCCTCCTCCTTTTCTTCTTTCTTGTACTGGAAAAGGTTTACGAAATGTATGTTCTATGGGAGAATGTATATTTTCATCCCTTTTTCCTTTTTCTTCTTCTCTTCTATTTTGAATTTTTATCTCTGCTATATATGTAGAGGAAGATGTGTCTGTTTGTTGTTCTGTTTCTTTTCTCTTTTTCTTCTTTGTCTTGACTGGAAAATATTCACTGTCTTCAATTCTTTTTTCGTATTTCATTTTCTTTTTCTTCTTTTTCTTTGGATGGATAACTAATTCATTTTTCTGTTCTGTTATTTCTTTTTTATTTAATGCTCTGACTTTAATTAATTCTGTGTTGCTTTTATGCCTCACAAACCAGTCGCTATCACTCTCACTATCCTTCCTCCTCCTCTTTGTGTGTATATTATCATTATCTTTATTCTCCTCCTCCTCCTCTTCCTCTTCATCAGTCTTTTTCCTCTTCTTCTTCTTCTTTTTCTTCTTCACATCATCGTAATCTAGTAACTCCTCCTCTTCTAATTTTCTTTTTTTTTTCAATTTACTTTTATGTTCTCTGTCTGTTTCTTTGCCTTCCATTACTCTCTTTTTTTTAATCACTTGTTCTTACTGAAATTACAAAAAAAATACTTATGTTAATACTTGAACACATAAAAGTAATAAATGTTAGGTTAGAAGGGTATATGTGGCATTAATTTAAATTTTGAAATGCCCTTAACTTCTTTCGTCATTAGAATTTTATTAGGCAGTGCTTACAGGTATGGCAGCTGTACCAATAGGGGATGACAACGGGGTACAGCTGCCATATCTGTAAGCACTTATAGGCACAGTTTACAGGTACAGCAGCCGTACCTGTGCTCACTTATAGATACGGCACGTGCCTAACTTTTGGGTAAAATATAAAAAGCTTATATAACTGAACCTAAGCGAACCTAACCCTACCAAACCTAATCTAACCATAACCTAATGAGTGCCGTATCCTCATCGTGTTCACTTATAGATACGGCACATGCCTAACTTTCGGGGTAAAAAGCTTATATAACCAAACCTAACCAAACCAAAACGTACCTAACCGTACCCAACATAACATAATCAACCTAACAAAACTTGAAATAAATAGTAAATAATAAGGCACAGGCCATAGGAAGTGGATGACAACGCGGTACGACTGCCGTATCTCTAAGCATTTCGTAAATAAAGTAATAAATGTGTGGGTCAGGAGGGCATATGTGGCATTAGTTTTAATTTGAAAATGCCCTTCACTCGTTTGGTCATTAGAATTTTATCATATGGCTGTTTGTAAGCTAGAGTGTACATGCTAGTTAAGATTTTGTATGTGCTAGTTAGAATGTACGTATTAGTTAGAATTGATGTGTTAGTTAGAACAAAGTGCTTACAGATACGGCAGCTGTACTCCGTTGTCATCCCCTATTGGTACGGCGTGCAGTGAATGAATATACAATCACAATACAAAGTCAGGAAGTAGGTCATACCAGTCTGAAAATTCATAACCTTACCAACCACTACTTATGCAATTTATAGATGACAGAACCTACAAAGTCATACATTTCTTCCCTTCAAACATCACCAAAACTAAACTTAAAAGTGATATGGAGATAAGGTTTGTCTATTAATTTTGAGGCATGGACTATTTTGCTAGAACAAGTTTCGGTAAGTTGATATATATTGTATGATATTCTGCAACCTTAATTCTATCTGACATGTAAGTATTAACCTCGGGAGAACACGCTAATGTTATCTAAATATTATCACCAAAACCATACTTAAACACACTTATAAATACATGACATTAATGCAAACATGAAATCATTCTTACGTCTACCTTCCCTAACACACACATCTACTTACCTTCCTTTACTCAGTCTGGCAGGAGTTAAATTATCACCATTACGTTATCAATACCTTCTAATACGTTATATCCTTAAATCCTAACCAGTTTACGTTGTATTATCATTCCTGTGGCCGTGACGGCGTTAAAAAAGACGAGGTGTGACGCGTGTTTCACTAAGTTGTTGTTTTGTTATGGTTTGTTGATGTTTTTCTTTTCGGCGCCTCTAAGGACCCTTGGACGGCGTGTGTAAAGTGTATAAACAACAACAATACTATCATTGTAATGTACTATTTATCCCTTAATATAAATAGACTGACTCATTATTATATATAAAGGTTTTATTTTTATTTTTTTATCATAATAACGTATGAATCTGAATAAAGTGTGTGTGTGTGTGTGTGTGTGTGTGTGTGTGTGTGTTAAACTGTTTCACTGTCACAGTCTGCTGCTGGTCTCTCTCGAGACAGCCGGCCGTCCCCCTATGGAAAGAGCTCAGAGCTCATATAGTGACCAATCTTTGGGCAGGACCGAGACCACTTACACACAACACACCGGGACAACGAGATCACAACCCCTCGACTTACATCCCGTACCTATTCACTGCTAGGTGAACAGGTTTGTGTGTGTGTGTGTGTGTGTGTGTGTGTGTGTGTGTGTGTGTGTGTGTGTGTGTGTGTGTGTGTGTGTGTGTGTGTGTGTGTGTCAGAATGTCTACATAACAGAAAATATTGAAAGAATGAGAGAAAATTACGTTAATATCATGTTTTTTTCGTTTTTTTTTTTTTTAGGTTCATGAAGACAAAACTGACTTAAAGAATATTGAAAGAAATAGAAACAAAAATGAGTAGGTAATACGTGTTTTTACTGTTTATATATGTTTAAAATGACTTAGAATTGAACAGAAATTAACACAAAAAAAAAGAAAAAATATATAAAGAAAGGTACAAAAAAAATTGACAGTAAATATTTTTCTACCAAACTAGATAGAGTAGTGGAGGGTCTGCGCAACAGTCGGGTCTATGCGCTAAGTACCGTTAAATAAATAAACAGAGAGCAGAAATGATAGAACGAAGTTTTAATATTACCGCCAGTACTGCTCCGTTTTCTGCGCGAGCCAGTGAGAGAGAACCAATGCATCTTCACACAGTACTGAGGTAAGTTGTGTTTCAGTCCTCATTGCTAACGCTTTTGATAGCACACATGAATGTCAGTGTTAGTCATTGCCACCTATTTTGATACAAATCTAACATTGTTTGTCAATTAGTACATTGTTACAATGCATGACTGCTAAGTGGTTAAAGATAAACATGCCTAGTCTCAACAAATGAGTGATAGCCTGGGTAGCGCGAAACACCAGCCACAAACATCATTGGTGGCAAAGTGCGCCATCCCGCGTAGCCTATCACCGATGTTAGAATGTCATTGTCGGGCTAGTGTGCTTACTTTCTTTTGTCTTCTTTCAACAATCCGCATTTCAGTATGTTTAATGTTATTGTGAATAACAAATGAGATGTTACACACAAGCTGTTTTGACTTGTAAAGCGGAAAATGACAGGAGAGGCTAATAATTACGTAATGAAAAGGTATTATATTCGAGCATATATTTGTGTTTACTGCGTGTGTTTGCATGTACTTTTTTTTTGTTTGTCTTTCATTTATAAGCAACATTTCTAATTGCATTCTTGTTCTGTTCGTTTTCAACAGTCCTTACTGAAATGCCATCAAGGCTACGCTACACGCAGGAGCAGGTGGAGAGAGCTGTGGATCTGGTGAGATACCAAACAGATGTCCTTGCTTGGCGCTTCCAAAGCCTTTGGGATCCCCTATGCCACTCTTGGGGACAAGATTAGAGCCAGAAGACCCATGCAAGCTGCTCCCAAAACAGTGCTGTTTTATTTTTTCAAGCTTTTATTATTTGACAGGCAAGAGGCATCACTAACTACTTAATGACAACGATTTTAATAGCTTGTGCATAAAGATAGAGAACTTAAGGCACCTAGGGCGATAACCCGACACGCCATAGCACACTGATCCCCCACTGGCGCAATACCCTCCGCCACATAGCGCGTAAACCCGACTAGTAGCGCATTAAGCCGTCAGCCAATTCCTTCACTTACACCTCTCTACCGGGGATAACTGAGGATATCGGGGGTAGCATGTCACTCGCTATCAAAGTTTAAAAGATTTTTCACTTGTTGGGGAAATTTTGTGGTCGTATTCGATCTGGAGGCTTCGTAGGCTAATATTATCTGCTTAAGGTAGCGCAAACCACCTCCATTACTCTACATGATTTATAACTTTCTAAATTAATACCCAAAAATTACGCAAAAAACAACCAAACCAAAAAAAAGATAAAGAAAGGAAGGAGAAAAAAGATTAATAATTACGATGAATAAAAATATATATAGTATACCAACCTTGATTTCTACTGACAACTTAGAAGAAACAAAAAAAAAACTAAAGATAAAACTAAAAAAAAAAATAAATAAATAAATAAAATATATACTTTCGAGTCCAAACAAGGTGGACAAAATTAGTTAATCCTTCAAAATATCAGGTAAAAGGAAAAAGGAAAAACCCAGGTGAATGCTACTCAACTCTATATATAAAGGGATCGAAAAAGTGAACGTTCGTCATGAATAATACAAATCCTTTTTTTTTTTTTATATATTGCTATTTTGAGTTTATTATTGAAATTCTAGGTTTTATTATGAGGTGAAAATTATCGTGATGTGATAAGTAATTGTAATGTTAAAAATAATAAAAGAAATAGCAATATGAGATTCAAATGTATTTAATTGTTTGAAGGGAAGAAAACGGAGGTAGGAATGTTATTAATATCTTTTTTGACGTATTACTTTCATATATTCTTAACACAGGGGAATGAAAGACAAATTATGCATCTGAGTTTATTTAAAAAAGGATGTTGGTGAAAGGTGGATTTGGGCGAAGACAATAATAATAATAGATAGTAATAAATGATAATAATAATAATACTTTTTTCCATATATGCAAAGTGGAATTCAATATATCATTAAAGAACTTCAACCCAATTATAATGATGATGATGATAATACAATTACTACTACTATTACCACTATAACTACACTACTATTACCACTACTACTACTACTACTACTACAAGTAATAATAATAATGAACAACTAATAGCTCAATATAATAGTTTCGTCCCTTTTCATTACACTTGCAATACATCATGACTATTATAACTACTACAGCCTCATACTCTTATATATTCACTACAACCACCACACACCATGGGAAAATAACTCGACCATCCAAAACTATTCATCATTATATATAAAAAAAAGATGTAAATATATCAACTTACATCTACATATACTTATATATATATTTACATCTACTTATATCTATTTATTTATATTTACATCTATTTACATCTACTTATATCTATTTATTTATATTTACATCTACTTATTTATATTTACATCTACTTATATCTACTTCTATATGGGGTCATGAAGGAATTTGAAATACTATTGAGTTTAAATTGAACTTTCATACCAAAGTTCAACCTAAATTGAACTTTCAAACAAAAATTTAACATAACTTAAACTTTCAAACAAAAATTTAACCAAAAAACACACTTTGATCTGGACCTACAATAGAACCTCCCATCTAACGAATAATTGGTTAGGTACGAATTCGTTAGATAAAATACATACAAATCATACATATTTATTATTAGAAGAATTAATAATCAACCAACCTGTGAGAGAATAATGAGGTGTGTAGGTGAGACATTTAGGGTATCTGAGGCACAAGTAGCGGATTTCAAAAATTATTAGCAGATGGCATAAAAAGATAGCCCAATCTGGCAACACTGAAGGTGATGAAGAGGGAGGGAGGGGACTCGGAAGAGACGGGACTGGGGAGGAAGGGAGGGGACTGGGGAGGAAGGGAGGGGGCTGAGGAGTAAGGGAGGGGGCTGCGGAGGAAGGGAGGGGGCTGGAGAGGAAGGGAGGGGGCTGGTGAGGAAGGGAGGGGGCTGAAGAGGAAGGGAGGGGCCTGGAGAGGAAGGGAGGGGGCTGGGGAGGAAAGGAGGGGGCTGGGGATGTAGGGAGGAAGGGAATGGGCTGGGAAGGAAGGGAGGGGGCTGGAGAGGAAGGGAAGGGGCTGGGGAGGAAGGGAAGGGACTGGGGAGGAAGGGAGGGGGCTGGGGAGGAAGGGAGGGGCCTGGGGAGGAAGGGAAGGGGCTGGGGAGGAAGGAAGGGGGCTGGGGAGGAAGGGAGGGAGCTGGGGAGGAAGGGAGGGGGCTGGGAAGGAAGGGAGGGGACTGGGAAGGAAGGGAGAGGGCTGAGGAGGAAGGGAAGGGGATGGGGAGGAAGGAAGGGGGCTGGGGAGGAAGGGAGAGGGCTGGGGAGGAAGGGAAGGGGCTGGGGAGGAAGAGAGAGGGCTGGGGAGGAAAGGAAGGGGATGGGGAGGAAGAAAGGGGCTAGGGAGGAAGGGAAGGGGCTGGGGAGGAAGGAAGGGGGCTGGGGAGGAAGGGAAGGGGCTAGGGAGGAAGGGAGAGGGCTTGGGAGGAAGGGAAAGGGCTGGAGAGGAAGGGAAAGGGCTGGGGAGGAAGGGAGGGGGCTGGGGAGGAAGGGAAGGGGCTGGGGAGGAAGGGAGGGGGCTGGGGAGGAAGGGAAGGGGATGGGGAGGAAGGAAAGGGGCTGGGGAGGAAGGGAAGGGGCTGGGGAGGAAGGAAGAGGGCTGGGGAGGAAGGGAAGGGGCTGGGGAGGAAGGGAAAGGGCTGGGGAGGAAGGGAAGGGGGTGGGGAGGAAGGGAGAGGGCTGGGGAGGAAGGGAAGGGGATGGGGAGGAGGGAAGGGGGCTGGGGAGGAAGTGAAGGGGCTGGGGAGGAAGAGAAGGGGCTGGGGAGGTAGGGAAGGGGCTGGGGAGGAAGGGAAAGGGCTTGGGAGGAAAGGAAAGGGCTTGGGAGGAAGGGAAAGGGCTTGGGAGGAAGGGAGGGGGCTGGAAAGGAAGGGAAGGGGCTGGGGAGGAAGGGAGAGGGCTTGGGAGGAAGAGAAAGGGCTGGAGAGGAAGGGAAAGGGCTGGGGAGGAAGGGAGGGGGCTGGGGAGGAAGGGAAGGGGCTGGGGAGGAAGGGAAAGGGCTGGGGAGGAAGGGAGGGGGCTGGGGAGGAAGGGAAGGGGCTGGGGAGGAAGGGAGGGGGCTGGGGAGAAAGGGAGGGGGCTGGGAAGGAAGGGAGGGAGCTGGGGAGGAAGAGAAAGGGCTGGGAAGGAAGGGAAGGGGCTGGGGAGGAAGGGAAGGGGCTGGGGAGGAATGAAGGGGGCTGGGGAGGTAGGGAGAGGGCTGGGGAGGAAGGGAAGGGGCTGGGGAGGAAGAGAAGGGGCTGGTGAGGAAGGAAGGGGGCTAGGGAGGAAGGGAGAGGGCTTGGGAGGAAGGAAAGGGGCTGGGGAGGAAGGGAAGGGGTTGGGGAGGAAGGAAGGGGGCTGGGGAGGAATGGAGGGGTCTGGGGAGGGAGGGAGGGACGCTGGGGTGGAAGGGAGGGGGCTGGGGAGGAAGGGAGGGGGCTGAGAAGGAAGGGAGGGAGCTGGGAAGGAAGGGAGGGAGCTGGGGAGGAAGGGAAAGGGCTGGGAAGGAAGGGAGGGGGCTGGGGAGGAAGGGAAGGGGCTGAGGAGGAAGGAAGGGGGCTGGGGAGGAAGGGAGAGGACTGGGGAGGAAGGGAAGGGGCTGGTGAGGAAGGAAGGGGGCTGGGGAGGAAGGGAGAGGGCTGGGGAGGAAGGGAAGGGGCTGGGGAGGAAGGGAAGGGGTTGGGGAGAAAGGAAGGGGGCTGGGGAGGAATGGAGGGGTCTGGGGAGGGAGGGAGGGACGCTGGGGTGCGGCAAAAATTCAGGGATAAGCGGGAAGTTTAAAATTTGGTCCCGGGCGGCCGGAATAATTGTCGTTAAATATGAATTTTGGATCGTTAGATTGGATGTGGGGAAGAGTTTCAAAAGATCGTTAGATGTGAATTCGTTAGATCCAAATGCGTTAGATGAGACTCCACTGTAAATAAAACCTTCATACAAAAATCTAACTTAGATTGAACTTTCATACCTAAATTGAGCTTAAATAAAACTTCCATGCCTAAAAAAAATTAGTAGAAATTAAAAAATCTCCCAAATTTCTTTATGGCCCAAAAAATTAAACATACCATCACCACTAAACATAAACAAACAATAAACAAAATAAAATAAAAAAGAATGACTCGAACCAACAAAACAAAGATAAACAAAAACAATAAAACAAAACAAAACAAACAAACAAACACACAGCTTCACCTACTTTCTAATCTCTAGTATTCCTTCCCAATAGTTGACCCAAGCTGGCATTTTCAAGGTAATAGAAGTCACTCTCTGATGCCAGGTCATCCTCGGGGTCTGAGAGGTCAAAGTTCAGCTGGTCATCCTCAAGGTCATCTTCTAAGTGGTGCTGGTCATATAGGTCATCACAGGTCACTTTTCTGGGGTTTCTGAGGTCATCTGGATAGCTAATTTTGACCTTTCTGGGTTTTTTGAGATCATTTAGCTTCCTGGTGACCTTTCTGCTGTTCTTGAGGTCATGTGGGTAAGTGACACTGATCCTCCTTGGTTTGGTGAGGTCATGTGTGTTGCTAGAGGTGTTGGGATCATCTGGCATACAACTTGGGTCACTAAGGTCATTACTGGGATCTGTGGGTAGGCCATAGTCATCACTCAGGTCACCACTGAGGTCAATGAGTTCAGGGCTGGGATGGGGGTCTTCCTGGTGGTGGTGGTGGTGGTGGTGGTCTGGGTCGCTGTGCTGTGGTATCTTGTTGCGGCTGAGTCTCTCGTACAAAGGAACGAAGTGCTTGTACAGGTAACTTATACCCTCTGTTAGGGGACAAGGAGCAAGGTTATGCATACATACATACACACACATACACATGCTTTGTTTTGTATGTATAATGTTAAGGGTATATGATCGAAACTAAGTTTCTCTCTCTCTCATATCCCTTCCCCCCCCCACACCCCCACACCCCCACACACCCACCCACCCACCCACCCCGACCGCCCACCCGTTTTTTTTACCCATTTAAAAACCTCAATCATATCCCCTCTTGCCCTCCTTCTCTCTAGGGAGTGGAGATTAAGACGTTTTAACCTATCTTTGTAGGGTAAATTTCTCAGCCCCTGAATCATCTTGGTCACTGTAACTGTATGTATATTTTATCATTCCTTTGTTGATCTCCTTTATATAAAGATATTTAGAAGGTTCAAATACTGTAAAGAAGGATCAGTAGATGCTTTGTTGTTTCATAAGTAAAGGCGATCACATTGCTTATAGAGACTTGTTCACGTCACTCTTTGCTGACAAGAGAAGCGCGCTCGCAGGATGTGATCGAGGTGAGATCTGTTTATTTCTTATATATTGTGGTATAAATTGACTGTTATGATGATTTACTGATTGTAAGCATTACTTGAAGTGTATGACAATGCCATGAGAATGTATGTGTATTCGTTCTGTGACTGGAAATGTATATTTTCAGTTCTTTACGACATGGTAGAGCCAGCCAGACATGGCATAGTCAGACATGGTTATGAAAATAGAGGACTGAGCTTCAATAAACGTCATCGGGAAATACGGGTTTCTGTTCACCCCGGTGAGGAAGCATGTCCTGCCATGCCTGTAAAACAGTTCACATTAATTAGAAGCCTGCGAAAGCCGCTACAGTAAAGAACTCGTCTCAACAAATGTGAAGATTGCTACGAGACGAGGGGACGCCACCTCACCGCAAGAAATCCCTTGTGTCAGCATTTCTGCCCCGGATACAAGCCGCACCCACACCAACGCCACCCCCACAGCCTCCATCTTATAATGCATCAAGATCACAGGCAAGAGATTGTAGCTACACTGTAACAGTTCCTATATGGTAATATTGCCCTAAAATAGATTTGAATAGAGTGGGCAATCTAGAAGTCAGGATATTTGTTCAGTGTAGCTACTCCCTCAGTATATTTTTTAATAATGTCTAATATTGAGGAGAAAGGTGCCGTAGGTGGTCTGATTGAAGATGAGAGGGAATGGCAGGCGGGTAGAGGCGTACAGAGCCATGTTGGAGGTGCTAGGGAGAGATTGCCAACTGCGAAGGGGAAGGAGTATAAAATTAGTCAAGTTATAGAGAAGGTGGGGTTCTTTCAACGCAAATGGAAAAAATTTGTAAACAGAATTGGTAAAGGTATGGAAGAAGCATCCAGTCTCATGCACTTAATCAAAATGTCTGATGAAGAAATGGAATTGTATGCTAACTATGTTAGTGCATGTATGGAACTTAAAGATCATAAGCAAGAAGAGTCGGATGAGTTAGATGAGTTAGAGAACCTTAAAGTAGATGAACAGATTCACCAAGAAACTGTAAAGGATTTAAAGAGTAAGAAATTGGAGATACTAAGTGGTAAAGAATCTGTATTTTCTCATGCTAGTAAAGGTTCTAGTAGACATTCTAAAGCATCTAAGGCTTCCTCTGCATCATTACTAAGAAGGCAAGAAGCGGCAGCTAAATTGGCCATGCTTAAAGCGGAAATGGAACATCATGATAATGTAGCTGAGGCACAGGCGTTAGTGGCAAAGAGTACAGCTGAGGCACAGGCCTTAGTGGCAAGGAGTACAGCTGAGTTAGCCAAAAGAGAAAAAATGAGAGACATAGCAGCTGTCAGTGCAGAACTTGAAGCTCTAAATGAAGTTGAAGAGGATGATAGAGGGATGCTTCTAAGTGATGATGAAAGTGTAGGGAGGCAACAACATCTTCAACAATATTTAGAGGTACAAAGCAAAGATGTATCGCCACTGCAGTCTGATTCAGAGATAGATGAAGCCATGCGTCATAAATGTGTTACATTCTTCCCTAAACATGGATCTAAGGGTAAATCTCATAGTCTAATGAATGAGGAAGGATTAGGTGTTAGTAGAAGTACAAACATTAATGCTCAAGCAATGAATCTCAACCCCTTAGCTCATAGTTTCATACCTCCTAGTAACTATACTCCTACTAATAATGTCAAACAGTCCTGTCAGTCTCTTTCCACTCCTGGTAGTAATCCTGTTACTTATATACCTGTTCAAGGATGGAGTTTACCTCCAATAGAGCCTCCAATTTTTAGTGGAGAACCCATGGAATTTCCACTCTGGATAAAAGTTTAAAACCTTTGTGGAAGCTAGGACAACTGATGCATCAGAGAGACTTGCATATCTTGACAAATATACAAGTGGGGAGGCAAAGGAAGCCATAAGAATGTTAATGTATTTAAATACTAACCAAGATTATGACACAGCAAAGAGAATTCTCTGGCAAAGATTTGGAAATGAAAGTGTAGTTGCCAATGCTTACATGAAAAGGTTGTCAGGATGGCCACAAATTCCTCAAGACGATGGTCCTGCCCTAATAAAGTTTTCAGATTTTTTAGAATGTTGTAGGGCAGCTATGCATTCTATTCCTCACTTGTCATTCCTTAATGATCCCAGAAAACATAGGAAATTACTAACAAAACTTCCTAGATCTATAATTAATAGTTGGAATGCGAAAATAAGTAAACATTGTTATGGCAGTTCTCAGTATGGGCCAGGGCAGTACCCACCCTTTGAAAGGTTTTGTAAATTCATCAACTCACAAGCTCATGCAGCATGTGATCCTTTTACTTCATACAATGCTGTGGTCATGGAAGCAAATGACAGTGGTAAAGGCAATGCAAGCTTGAACAGGAATAAGAGTAATAGGTCATATACCATGACTAAATTTAGAGGAAGTAAAGGTTTCATTACAAAACCATCTGAGGAAAGGACAGCTAGTTCCTTTAACAGTAAAGTAAATGTAGAGACTATGAAACAAAACTTTAAAGGAAAGGAAGGAAAGAGACAATTTTGTCGCTACTGTAAAGAGGAGCATGATTTAGAAAATTGTAAACTATTTGTAAAACTTGATCCTGATACAAAGTTTACATTTATCAAAGAAAAAAGATTATGTGCAGGATGTTTAAATTGGGGTCACATAAAGAAAGACTGTAGGAGAAAGAAATCATGTAAGGTATGTCAGAGATTCCATCCCACCGTTCTCCATAATGATGCTATAACATCTCAGACTCAAGAAAGACCAGAATGGGTAATTGATCTCAAGAAAAACGATGAAAGACCAGTTGTAATAAATGAGATTAAGGTCAAACAGTCGGTTGCTGGAGACACACACACTTTAATAGTACCAGTGTGGATGTACCAAGAAGGTAATGAAGGGAATAAAGTGTTAGTGTATGCATTGTTGGACAATCAATCTGATGCTTGCTTCGTGAAGCAAAGTCTCTTAGATGAGGTGGGAGTGAATGGACCGCAAATTTCTTTGCAAACTTCCACAATAAATGGAGAAGAGACAATTGTGTGTAATAAAGTCTCTGGACTTATAGTACGAGGCATCTATGATGAACGAGATATAGAGCTTCCACATGCATACTCTAGAGAGAATATCCCAGCACGACGAGATCAGATTCCTAAGAGGGAGACAGCAGAAGGGTGGTCCCACTTATCTCTAATTGCTTCTAAACTCATGCCATATAGGTCAGATGTAGAAATAGGACTATTGATTGGAGTGAATTGTAATGAAGCAATAGAGCACAGGGAAGTAATCACAGGGGAGTCTGGAGAGCCCTGTGGGATAAGAACAGAGTTAGGATGGGGCATCCAAGGAAGGGTTGCTCTTAATCAAGGCTTAGAAGATAATATCCTGACAGTATTTAGAACATTTGTACAAGAGGTCGAGATAAATCAGGAAAAAAGGGTAAGTTTCTTAGTCATTCCATCAAGGACTAAGGAGATAATAAATCCCTCCCAAGTAAAAGATATGTTTGAGCTTGATTTCAATGAAAGGAAGTCAGCTGATGTTCTATTATCGTATGAAGACAAAAGGTTTATGAATAAAATGAAAGCTGGAGTACATCAGCTGGAAGACAGGCATTACGAGTTGCCTCTTCCTCGTAAAAACGACAATGTCAAGCTTCCAAACAATAAAACTTTGGCAGAGCATAGACTTACGAAGCTAATGGGTGGTTTCAACCTTCATAAGTTCTTGTCCAACAGTAGGGAAGTACTAGAAACGACATCCCCTCATGAAAGAGTGAATGTTGTTAAGAATTTAGATTTTAGTAAAGAAACACTGTCCATGGAAAGAACTCTGGGAATTCAATGGTGTATAGAGTCTAACACTTTTCAATCTAAGATACAGTTGAAGGATAAGCCACTTACGAGAAGAGGTATTTTGTCCACTGTGAGCTCTGTGTATGACCCGTTAGGTCTAGTGTCACCTGTTATTCTTGTAGGCAAACAAATCCTTCAAGAATTATGCAAATATGGGTCTAGTTGGGATGACGAGGTAACAGATAATGTCAGATATAAATGGGTAAAATGGAGAGATAAGCTGCACAAGTTGAAAGGGCCTCTGTATACCTAGATGCTATAAATGTGAGTCATTTGAAGAAGTCAATGACGATGTTATTGTAAAAGATTACAATCTACCAAGAAACAGTTGGAGATTGGGTAGAGTCAAAGAAGCTTTGCCTGATAATGACGGTCTTGTAAGAAAGATTAAGCTCATGATGGCAGATTCTAATATTGACAATCAGGGAAAACGTACAAGATGTGTAAACATAATGGAAAGACCTATCCACAGTCTTGTTCTCTTGGTAGAATGTGATAATGGTGAAGACCTGGGTATCCCCGCCAAGGAGCCTTTGTAATTCAAGTGCCTTATGATGTGCCAGTATTAGTTTTAAGGCAAATTGTCTTTTAGTTTATAAGGTAAATTGTTGCACAATTTAGGGGAGCCATGTAACTGTATGTATATTTTATCATTCCTTTGTTGATCTCCTTTATATAAAGATATTTAGAAGGTTCAAATACTGTAAAGAAGGATCAGTAGATGCTATGTTGTTTCATAAGTAAAGGCGATCACATTGCTTATAGAGACTTGTTCACGTCACTCTTTGCTGACAAGAGAAGCACGCTCGCAGGATGTGATCGAGGTGAGATCTGTTTATTTCTTATATATTGTGGTATAAATTGACTGTTATGATGATTTACTGATTGTAAGCATTACTTGAAGTGTATGACAATGCCATGAGAATGTATGTGTATTCGTTCTGTGACTGGAAATGTATATTTTCAGTTCTTTACGACATGATAGAGCCAGCCAGACATGGCATAGCCAGACATGGTTACGAAAATAGAGGACTGAGCTTCAATAAACGTCATCGGGAAATACGGGTTTCTGTTCACCCCGGTGAGGAAGCATGTACTGCCATGCCTGTAAAACAGTTCACATTAATTAGAAGCCTGCGAAAGCTGCTACAGTCACTCTTCTCTGGACTGCCTCTAAGGAGCCTATATCCTCAACAGGACTGCAATGCTATATGCACGAGGAGCTTCCGCTGGCAGCATGAACCTCTCAATAAGAAATGAGGCATCACTTTAAAAATCTTACCTACACTACTAACTGGCAGAAGCTGACCCTCCATCTAAGGCCTTCATTAATCCTACAGTCTCTCTCTCTCTCTCTCTCTCTCTCTCCCCCCCCCCCAACACACACACACACACACACAACCTCACAAGCAAGAGGTCGCGGGCTCGATCCCCGCGCCGGGTAGGAGACATATGGACCAAGTCTCTTATAAGTGTGTGGTCCCTGTTCACCAAACAGTAATGAGGTACCTGATCTCAGACGGGGTTTGTGACCCGCTCTCAGGGGGGAGAAAACAAATCTCCTATAAATAAAAATATACGGCAGTGACCCTTATCACTGTTCGGGCCGCTGTTAAAACAGCGGTTGTCGGCGCCTTACGGCAGCCAAAAGGGTGGCCTGTCACCCTGAATAGCATAGAAAATGTGGGGGAAAAATTCATGGGATACTTGTGTAAAATTGTCTGTAGATTTTCAGCCTAACTGGCTGCAACTATAAAGTAAAATTAAAATTAAACCGTTTATTATTATTATTATTATTATTACACACACACACACACACACACACACACACACACACACACACACACACACACACACACACACACACACACACCCTCACCCGCGACTGTAATCCTGTGTGTGTATGGTATTTGTTGGAAGTACACTATCTTAAACATCCACACTAGTCCAATGGGGTGGTCTGAGCCAGCCTCCCTAGCCAGCCCCTCCCAGTCCAGGTAGGTAAAGGTATCCACTCGCTGGTTGTACAAACTGTGGAGGAGGAGGAGGAGAAGGAAGATAATGAGTAGTAGTAGTAGTATCTATCTTGATTTCATTGCTACATTTGTTTATTCATATTTCATCTATGTATTGTTATGTTTCTATTATCCTTATTTATCCATGGAAAGGAGACCAGCTTTATATATCTTAATAACAATAGTAGGTAAATTAAAAATTAAAAATAAATAAATAAATAAATAAAAAAGTAAATTAAAATATAAAAAAATAAAATTTTTATTCTAAAATGCATTTTTTCACTTACCTGTTCCTCCTAGCCTAGGCATAAGTCTACGGTGTTAAACCGCCGCTTCCAGCCACCAAAAACAAACCCCCTCCCCCTTGCGCAGTAGAGATGCGCCTCTGGGACCTGATCCCTTCCACCCTCCACCTTCCCCATTCCTACTTATCGTCAGACTCCTGAAGGAGAGGCATCGTGTGGGCAGGAGGGCGGGCTTTTTGCTAGGAGGAACAGGTAATTGAAAAAATGCAATTTAGAATAAAAATTTTATTTGTTTCACATATTACCTGTTCCTCCTAGCAAAAAGAATGCCCTCCGAGCCTAAGCAGATTCCCACATTTTAGGAGGTGGGCGATGCCTCGAGGGGTGGTTTGATTATGGGTGAATAGTCCACAAGAAAAGGCAAGACTCTCACCTGGGAAGTGTTAGCAGTCTCCAGTGAGTCAGTGAGTCTATGCCGGTGTAGAGCCTCCCAACAATCCTTGCCGTGTCCGTGAACCGAAGTAGGCAGGCTAGGAGAGTGGAGAGGGGGGCAGCAACCTCAGGGGATAACACTCCCTGCTGCCATGATGGGTCCAATAGCGAAGACATCCTCATGGACCCTCTGTATAGTCTTCAGATAATGGTCTGCAAAGACTGACTGAGTTCTCCAGCAGGCCACCTCCAGAATATCTGCTACGGCCCTGTTGATGGATCAAAGCAGGGACGTCGCCACACTCTGCACGTCATGGGCTCTTACCCTGAGTAGGGGGCCTAAGTGCTCCGGGAAGTCCTTATGTGCTTCTTTAATGAGTTGTCTCAAGAAGAAGGAGATGGCAGCTTTGGAGAGAGGGCATTCTCTATTCTTCACTGAGAGAAACAGCTGCCTTGGACACGACTCCGACCTTGTCCTACGAAGGTACCAGTGCAGAGCTCGTACCGGGCAGAGAAGGCGTTCTTCGTCGTCCACACCCAACGCAGCCGTTAGGATAGTGAGGGTAAACTCCCTTGGAATAATCAATAAACTCTGGAAGGTAAGACAGCACCATGTTGTTGTCTTGACGAGCAACTTGGACTGACAGAGCTTGCAATTCAATCACCCTCTTAGCCGTTGCCAAAGCTATAAGGAAAAGAGTCTTCTGTTTCAGATGTTTAAAAGAAGACCTGTCCATTGGCTCAAACGGAGTGCTGAGCAGAAGGTGGAGAACCACATCCACATTCCATGGGGGCACTCTGCTGATTGTCCTCTTGACTTGGCGGCTGCAAGCTTTAGAGATGTCCTTCAAGACCTGATCCGTGGAGAGGTCAAATCCTTTCAGCCGAAAGACACTGTTGAGCATAGCCTTGTAGCCTTTCACTTTAGAGGCCGACAGATGGCAGTCTTGATGCAGATAGAGGAGAAAGTCTGCAAACTTTTGACTTGATGGTTTTAAAACTGTATGCCTTTTCAGTCTGCACCACCTACGGCAGGAGTGTCAAAGACGCGGCCCGCCACACTCCTGTATGCGTCCCGTGGTGCATTTACTGCTTCAGTCTTACTGTCGGCCTACCTTATGTTTTATTATGATTAATTAATCCAGTCTTTCGTTTCTTAAGATTACCATTTATACTTTTTTATTATTGTGTTTTAAACAATTTCGGTTTTGTTGCGTCGACTCCGCAAACTGTAGTGTACAGGTATTAAACGTGAACGGGACGCAGCAGGCTCTCGATTTACCTGGCCTTCGTCTCTTTGAGTACCAGTCTTGCTATATCCCTCGAGTCAGTTGGAGCGTTATGCATACCCCAGCATATATAAACTTACTTTGAACCCCTTCATCATGTTTTCAAAGAAAAGAACAGTTATTGAAGAACGTCGTGTGGTGCAGGAAAAGTGGAAAATCTTGTACTTTTTTGCTGAAGTGAATGGAAAACCAACTTGTTTGATTTGTAATAAAAATGTAGCTGTGGCGAAGGAATATAACATTCGCAGGCATTACACAAGCACTCATGCTACGAAGTATGATGAATATAGTGGAAAGTTGCGTGAAGAAACAATTAGGAAGTTAGAACAGTCACTCAACAAGCAGCAGTCAGTGTTTAAACGTGTTCATCAAGCCAGTGATGCTGCAGTTCGGGCAAGTTATAGGATTGCACAAGAAATAGCTGTGTCATCGAAGCCTTTTTCGGAGGGGAACTTTATAAAGAAATGTATGTTGATGGCCGCGGAAGATATTTGCCCTGAAAAATGTCAAGCATTTGCAAACATAAGCCTTTCAAGAAATACAGTTGCAGATAGAATTAATGAATTATCAGAAAATCTTAACTGTCAACTCAAAGAAAAAGTTGCTAAATTTGTAACATTTTCTGTAGCAATTGATGAAAGTACAGATGTAAGTGACATAGCGCAACTTGCAGTTTATATACGTGGTGTAGATGAAAATATGCAGGTAACTGAAGAACTTGTAGAACTGGTACCAATGAAGGGAACAACAACGGGGAATGATATATTTGTGTGCTTGGTTGGTACACTAGATAAAATAGGTGTTGACTGGACGAAAACTGTGAGTGTGGCTACAGATGGAGCACCTCAAAAGCCAAATGGTCGGTAGAAAAGTTGGAGTCGCAACAAAGTTAAAGGAAAAACTACTAGCTATGAACTCAGACCATCAAATTCACAGTGTTCATTGCATAATTCACAGAGAAGTGCTTTGCAGTAAAACATTAAAGATGGATCATGTCATGGATGTTGTTATTAAGACAGTGAACTTTATACGTGCACGAGGTCTGAACCACAGACAGTTCAACAGCTTATTGGAGGAAATTCACACTAACGGTCTGCCATACCACACTGATGTTCGTTGGTTAAGCCGAGGAGTCGTGCTGAAGCGCTTTTATGAACTAAGAAGTGAAATACAGAGGTTTATGCATGGGAAAGGAAGGGATGTGCAGGAACTGAAAGACAATGAATGGATTCAAGATCTAGCTTTCATGGTAGATATAACAGAGCACTTGCATTACCTGAATACAAGGCTGCAAGGTCGCAATAAATTGGTGACAGATTTACATGACTCTATTCGTGCCTTTGAGTTGAAGCTTAAACTTTTTGAACGTCAACTAGCAGCAAGTAATACTGCACACTTTCCAACTCTGAAGTCCATGCAAGACGCACCTGAGTTTCATGGTGATTTTAACACCGAAAAGTGCTGCAACAAGATTACCAAGTTAGTGAGTGAGTTCGGAGAAAGATTCACAGACTTCAAAAACCTGGAGTATGATTTTTCTGTTTTCCGCAACCCTTTCTCTGTTAATGCTGATGAGGCACCAGAACATTTTCAGTTAGAACTAATTGAGCTCCAGTGTAATTCTGTGCTGAAGGATAAGTTTTCAAGTGTTGACATTGGCACATTTTATCAGTATGTTGGGGCAACATATCCCAGAATTAAATGTCTGGCATTAAAAATTATGGCAATGTTTGGCAGTACCTATGTCTGTGAACAGCTCTTTTCTGTGATGAAATTGAACAAGTCTCGACTCAGGTCTCAACTTACTGATGAACATCTTAACTCAACACTGAAGGTAGCCACTGCTCAATCCTTAGTGCCAAACATTGATGCACTTGTACAGGCCAAGAGGCGCCAAGTTTCTGGGAGCAGTAATACCAGGAATTAAGGTAAATGGTAGTTTGATTTTCTTTGTTCGTTTGTTAGGTTTCATTTTCTTTATTATTATTATTATTATTATTATTATTATTATTATTATCATCATCATTATCGTTATCATTATCATTATCATATTACTTCCCTAATAAGTGGTCTCGATCTGCTCATAATTATCTGGCCCGCGTACTTTATGCTCTGATGAAAAGTGGCCCACTGGGGTAAATTAGTTTGACAACCCTGACCTACGGTAAACACCGCATTTCGACTGGTAGTTCATAATGGTTGAATGTCTTCTAGCTCCCGCCACGAACTTCGCCACTCTTCCCGAATATCCCCGGAAACAGAGGATTCGCTTGATAGTCTCCACGCGGTTAGCCGAAGAACGTGGAGACCGTTGTGGAACCGGTGGAAGTGAGGCTGACGCAACAGGTCTTTGTGCATCGGAATGAGGCGGGGAGCGTCGATAGAGAAACGTAGCAGGTCGGGGAACCACTCTTTGCGTGGCCAAAACGGAGCAATTAAGGTGAGGACCGTCCCTTGTGACGCTTGGAGTTTGACGAGGAGTCTCCTGATTGTTGAGAAGGGCGGAAAGGCATACAGTTCCTGATGATCCCAGTTGAGGAGGAAAGCATCCGTCGCAACTGCCATGGTATCCCTGAACGGGGAGATGTAATTCTGAATCCTGTAGTTCTGACTGGTGGCGAACAAGTCTATGAGAGGCATGCCCCACAGTCTCCACAGGGTCCGACACACCTCTGAATGAGGAGTCCATTCTGTAGAAATGACCTGGTGCCTCCTGCTGAGGGAATCCGCCACCACGTTGTGAATGCCCCTGATGAACTGGGTCCTCAGTGTGATGGACTTGTCCTCCGCCCAATGCAGAATCTGCTGCGCTTCATAGTTAAGGGGTGAATAATGAGTCCCTCCATGATGTGTCAGGTAAGCAAGAGCTGTGGTGTTGTCCACGAACACCCCCACTGTCTTGCCTTGTAGAAGGTACTCGAAGTGGAGAAAAGCTAGCCTGACGGCCCTCAACTCCAGCAGGTTGATGTGGGAAGCCGCTTCTTCCGTGGACCACAACCCGTCTGCAGTGTTGCAGGAGAGAGCAGCCCCATCCCTCCCTCGAGGCGTCTGTGTATAACAGGAAATCTAGCGACCCCTCTCGGAGTGCCTGGCCGGTGAGGAGGTTGAGTTCCTGTGCCCACCACTGGAGATCTTGAAGAAGGTCAGGAGTCCACGCTACACGAGCGGAGTCTTCTTGAGTTGTGCTGGACCAATGAGAGTGGAGATGAATTTGTAGGCTTCTCATGCGTAAGCGGGCTCCTGGCACAAGATGGATAAGTGAAGCCATGTGCCCCAGCAAGGACATCTACTCCTTGGCGGTAGGGCTTCGGGAACCCATGAAAACTTCCAGAAGAGCAAGAAGATTGTCCACTCGAGCCTGCGACGGAAGCCTTCAAACGAGAAGACAAAATGTCCACTCCCAGGAAGACCATCCTCTGGGCTGGTTGCAGGCTGGACTTCTCCATATTGATGCGCACTCCTAAACGTGCGCACAGCCAGAGCAGAGTCTGTGTTGAGCTTAATGCCTTTTGTTGTGACTGCTAGAAGAAGCCAGTCGTCCAGATACTGGAGGAGGCGGATGCCCCTCCTGTGTAGAGTCGACGAGATGGGTGCCATGATCCTGGTAAACACCTGGGGAGCCGTAGAAAGGCCGAAGCACAGCACCTTGAACTGGAGTGCCAGACCCCTCCATTCGAACCGAAGGTATTGGTGGCTTAGGGGATGTATTGGTACTTGCAAGTAGGCATCCTTCAGGTCGACTGACACCATCCAGTCGCCTCGCTTGATGGAAGACAACACCGTCCTCACCGTTTCCATCCGAAACTTTGTGGTAATGACGTGTTTGTTGAGAAAGGAGAGATCGATGACTGGGCGAAAGCCCCCCGACGCCTTGGGAACCACAAACAACCTGCTGTAGAACCCCGGTGTAGGAGGAGACTCTTCCACCGCATACTTGCCTATGAGAGCTGTAACCTCCAACTCCAAGGCTTTGCCTCGCTCGGAATCTGCTGAGTAGGAGACCAAGTGCAGAAGAACATCTGACAGCGGAGGGGATGAGTGAAAGGGAATCTTGTATCCCTCTTGGAGGGCCTGGAGAATCCACTCTTCCACCCCTATGGTCTCCCAGTCTTTCAGGTGCCGAGCGAGGTAACCTCCGATTGACTCCGAGCTGGCTGAAGAGTCACTTACGAAATGGACGACCTCTAGCCCTCTTCGGAGGTAGCCCGTCAGAATCCCTCGAGCGCCAAGACTTGGAGGGCCTTGTGGAGGGATGTTGTGAAGAACCGGAACGAGGACGAGAAGCGTACGAGGTTGAAAGGCGCTGGTGCTTCTCAACCAGTGGTGTACCCGGCTTTGGTCTAGGCTTGACGAGAGACTTGGCAGCTGCTTCTGTGAACAAAACCGAAGCTGTCTTCTCTGCCTGAGCTATGGCCTTGTCCACTCGAGAGTCCTCAAAGAGAAATGCAAAGTCCATAACCAACCCACGCAAGTTTACCTTGGAGATAGCGCTGAAGCGCGGTGGTAGGTGGGAGAGGAAAGACTCCCTTCTCGCTGCCCTTGTATTGGCAATAGTCACAGCCGTCAACCGTGCTTGATCTAACATTGCCCTTTGAATGCTCTGTCGAAGATGATCCGACATCGCCCTCTACGGAGACAACCCCGTCCCCGACAGGGGAGGGGAAACCAGTGTACCCATCAGCCAAAACAGGACAATCTGCGTCCCTTGGATGGAGAGCAGTGCCTGCTCCAGTTTAGTCATTTCCCCCTGAGAAAAAGTGACTCGGTTCGCCTTGACCAACCAAGAGATGAGACAAGTCCGGAATAATCTTGGCAGCCTTGCTCCTAGCCTCATCATCGCCTATCTTGTAGGCTCTGTAGTACCTGGTGGCAAGGTACTTGAGAAACGAGGGCTTGGTAGACTCGTTAGCACGGGCGAGATCCGAGGAAGCCCGTTGCATCATGAAGTCCACGGCCTGTGCCCTTTTCAGCTGAGGGGCTTAAGGACGAACCTCCTTCTGTAGGCCCGGGAAAAGGGGAGCCGAGGCCTGGGCCGAAGGAGCACGAGCCTCCGGAAACCTCATACACACGAACTCCATCATATCCATAAAGTTAGGGAAAGAGCCTGGAGAACCAGCGTCTTCTTCCGACGAAACCTCTACTCCTTTCTCCTCCTTCTCTACTTGACATCGCTCACGGGACGTAGAAGGACGAGGTTCTTGGTTGGGAGGAAAAAGAGGGGAAGGTGAACGAGGCATCAGACCCTCCTTGCTAGAGAAAAGAGGAAGGAAGGTGGTTGGAGAAGCCTTCCTCCGTCCACGTGACGTAGGCGAGGATCAACGAGCTAATCTGTCCTTCTCTCTTCCTGGTGTTGGTGCAGCGCGCGGCCGTGTTGCGTGGGAGGTGGGGGGAGAAACCACTCCCCGCCTTCCTCTCTCCCGCCAACGACGGCGCTTCTCCCTCCCATCATGAGAATCTGCGCGGTGATGGTGGAATGACGCACGGGGCTGGCTTTGTGTCACTAGCTCTGCCCTCATGCGCTTGGTGGACGAGGGAGAGGGGCATGGGCATAAGCTCTTCCGTATCCCTTCTCCCTTTGACCGAGTGGTAGGGTACGCACTTCGTCCCGTTGGTGAACCACAAACGGTCGGACCCTCACCCTTGGGTCGTAGATGGGCCAGCGGGCGTTCAACCTCACTCAGAACCACATCTGAGTCCCGAGACGAGGGAAGATTCGAGGAATCAGACAACGGACTTCCCTCCACCTCGTATCAGGACAGGAGTGTTCGACAGGGCGGCCGACTGAGTGGCGCGCGCTGAACGAACACTCGTTGGCTCGATCCCCAAGCTAGCCTCCCGTGACTCCTCGGCTGGGAGTGCCTGTTGCACTCTGCTAGTCGCCGTGGTCTTTGGGAGGCTCGGTCTGTCATTTACCAGACTCTCGGCTTGAGGTAACGAACATGCTGGAAGAAGATTCAAATTGGAAAGGCAAGCATGCAGCTGACTAGCTATCATCTTGGAAAACATATCCTACACAGATGGGTTACTTGTCAAGAGTGAGGCAAGCTGGTTAGGAAGGCCGGTGCCTGACTGGGAAGCAGAGTTAAAAGGAGCAACAGAACTGACTGTAGACAATGCATCTGCCTGCTCATTACTCTGCCCCAAGCCTTTGCTACTCTCCTTGCTATCCACTACAGGGCTGGCCTCACACGAACCCTTGCCCTTGGCATAGCGAGCCCTCCTCCTTGAAAGCTCAAGCTGATACTCCCTGGCTCCCTCCACCACCGCCGAATCCCAAGACACACACTCCTGACATCTTGAGGACTGGGCACAGTAACCACGACAAGTAATACATACAGTGTGCGGGTCTTTGGTGGCCTTAACCAGCACCCTGTTGCATCCTGAAACAGCACAGGTCCTTTTCCCGGCGATGGTGGTAGCAGTCATTGTAGGTCCGAGAACAGCTGGTGGAGAAACAGGCGGCAAAGTAGTTCCCTCCTGGGAACCGAATCCACTATGGTTTTTTAACTCTGGTGACGCCTGCAAAGACCCTTCCAGGTCTGCTGTGTCCAGAGAGAAGGAGCTCCTAGCGGCCATGACGAAAAAACACCAAAAAAGACGAAATCGTAACAGGAAGCTTCAGTGTTGACGCTGCAAGCTTCCAGCTAGGAATGGGGAAGGTGGAGGGTGGAAGGGATCAGGTCCCAGAGGCGCATCTCTACTACGCAAAGGTTTGTTTTAGTGGCTGGAAGCGGCAGTTTAACACCGTAGACTTATCCCTAGACTAGGAGGAACAGGTAATATGTGAAACACATCACCTTTATTCAATGTATTTAAAATAATGCCTCATGCTTACTCTATACCTGTCTAATACACCTGTCCTAACCTAATCTAACTAACCTAACCTAACTTGACCTAACCTAACCTGTGCTAACGAGGGGAGGAGGTTGTTACTTACATTCGTATGAGCTTTGCCATCTGAGCCCTCCTGACCTGCAAATTATCCTTCTCATCATTCCAGCTGGCCAGTATATTCAACCTGCACCTCATGTACGTGGGTTTCCTGGTCTGTTAACGCACACACGCACGCACACACACACAAGGAAAGAAATAATATCGTAATGAATACTCTCACAACACATCACAATAGTACTATTTAAAATATTTCTTCTTTTTTTTTCATCTCTCTTATATACGTAATGTAAAAAGAAATATCACAAACATTTATAATTAGGTATATAAGTATTTGTATTTGTTAAGGAGAAGAGATTGCAAAAATATGAATGAAATGAGAGACCAAGAGAGCAAAAGAGCAAAAGAGAGGAAAACTTTCTCTCTCACTCTCTCCTCTCTTCTCTCTCTCACCCACACTCACCCGCACGTAAGGAAATATGCTCATCCATGGTATCTTAGCGAGTCTGTGTGCGTCCTCAAAAGTGTTCACGTGCATCACCTCCTGCAGGCCTCGCAGGAACCTCTCGTCTTCATCCTTACGCCACGGACCGATGCGCACTGTGGCCGACAACACAAAACAATGAAATAAGGAAATAAGTAGAAAACAAGGTTAAAACAAGGTTAATACAAGGATAAGACAACACTGATACTGATACGCAAGCATATTTTCAAGCATGCATACACACACACACACACACACACACACACACACACACACACACACACAGACACACACACACACACACACACACACCTTAACTGTCCGCAACACACATTTTCTCGAAAGCTATTGGAGATATTGGAAACATCATTGCAGCATCTGATAGACCTAATTAAACTCTACAACTGTCATTATAAATATTTGTTCTATGACTAATAATTATGCAGTAAAATGAAACCGTATCTTTTTTCCAAAACATGACTTTCTTCCTCATTTTCTCGAAAGCTATTAGAGGTACTGTCGACCCTCGATTTAACGGACTCTGTCTGCTAGCGGACAATCAACCCAAATCCAGACTAAAGTCTGCTAGTGTAAATGAAAGTCCGGTAGGTGGCGGTCGCGTTGGTAACATAATCCGTTAAAATCTAGGGTGAAACACCCAACTTTTGGGTAATGAAATATAAAAACCTTATATAACCAAACCAAACCTAACTGTAATGTATTGATTTAATTGGTTTAATAATGTATGAAATGTCAGAAGAGCAGTTACGATTTAGTGATTCGGAAAAACAGTCAAGGCTTCATACGACATGAAAACGATTCATGTAGCTCAGCAAAGGGCAGTCCGCTGGCAGACTCTGGACAATAAAGAAGCATCGGGAACTCAGTCTCTCCCTCCGTCCTCCCTCACACTACAATTGGCAATGAGAAAAGTTCCACGCACGTATAGCACCATGGACATCGAGGGTGTTTCTCCGCCACCACCCTTCCATCCTCGCCCTGGGAAACCAGCCACACCATGGAGGGACTGGAAGTTTTCCTTTGAGAACTATCTTGTTGCCATCGACGGTGACAAGTTTTCCGATCAACACCGGCGGGCTCTCCTGCTTCACTGTGTCGGGGCGGAAGCACAACGCATGTTCAAGAGTCTTCCCGCTACTCCGACGGAGTATAAGCTCACACTTCGCCAGCTGTCTGGATTCTATGAACCAAAAGTGATTGCTGAACGATATGCTTTTTGTCGGAGGCAGTCCCCGAGTGAGACTACCGCTGAGTATGTAGCTGCGCTCCGCGGTCTCACAGCGAACTGCCAGTTCAGCTCGTTGACTGACAAACTAATCCGTGATCAAGTTGTTGAATGGGCACTCCACCCGTGTCTTCGAGAAAGGTTTCTTCAAGATTCCAAGCTCACGTTAGAAGCAGTGCTGGTTCAAACGGAGGCGTATGAAACGTAACAACAACAGGCAACGTTGATGACTAGCACGTCTTTTCAGCAAACACAAGACGTTGCCAAGGTGTCGTTCAACACTTCCAAGAAGCCATAATTTTTGTCACAGGAGCCTACGAGACGATGCAGTCACTGCAGGCAGAAGCATAAGGCGCCATAAGTGAAACATTGCCCTGCTCGACAGGCCACGTGTTATTGTTGCGGATATACAGGTCATTGGGCGTCAATGTGCAGAAACGCCAACACAAGAGGTCCAGAACAACGCATGAGTAAAAGTGGTGAAGCTTCGCAACGTAAGCAACCGACACCAGTGAAAGAGGTAACAATTCTCAAATGTGGAGCTTCGGGCAATCACCGCCTTACCTGCACCACTGAAATCAGTGTTGGCGAAGGTCAGTCGTCAGTTCGGGTTGACATGGGTGCAAGTGTTTCAGTGTTAAGTTTGCCATATGCCAGAGCACAGTTCAAAGGTTCTGTTGTCTACCACACAAATAAGAAGCTGTATGGCATAGGACACAACCCATTGTGTGTCGTCGGGAAACTGCCAGCCACGATCAAGGTCGGGAACCACTCAGCCAACATGCACTTTTATGTGATGGATAATCCAGTGACAGAGGGTTTACTTGGCTTGGATGTCATAACTAACCTTGGACTCACCATTGAACCTGCCACTGGTAAGATTTTTTCTGTCATTGCAGATAAGCAAAGTCTCGAGCTGCCTGCTATCGTGGGATATCAACACCGCATCAAGTTAAAACCCGATGCTGTGCCGACGTGTACACCACTTCGGCGACTACCGCTCTCAGTGTGTGCAGAGGTCACCACCGAGTTAAATTGCCTTCTGCAAGCAGGTATTATTGAGAGAACTGAAGCTTCTCAGTGGATTAGCCCAGTTGTAGTTGCGCGCAAGAAGGCAGGTGGAATACGTTTGTGTGTCGATCTAAGAGGTCCT
The DNA here is from genome assembly GCA_036785275.1 of Cancer borealis. NCBI lineage: Eukaryota > Metazoa > Arthropoda > Malacostraca > Decapoda > Cancridae > Cancer > Cancer borealis. The sequence continues at coordinate 165,427 of JAXIVD010000186.1, read as the reverse complement.
AATAGCCAACTAATTTCTGAAGTACATCCTCTCCCCACTATACAGGAGCTACAGATACAACTGGATGGTTGCATGTTCTTCCAGCTGGATCTTCAATCTGCATATCATCAATTGGAACTTGAACCTTCCTCACGTCACATAATGACCTTCATCAAGCATAATGGGTTTATTCCGATAGACGTGTTCCTTTCGGATTGTCCTCGTCTGGAGCTGCTTGCCAGCGACTGCTGGACGACATACTAGCTGGTATTCCAGGTTGTTGCCATTACCTGGATGATATAGTCTGCTGTGGGCGCACGCAAGAGGTACATGATTCTCGGCTTCGCCTCATCATGGAACGTCTTCTGGCTGCAAATGTTTAATTGAACTACGAGAAATGTACTTTCTCGAAACCACCGATCAAGTTTTGTGGCTACCAGGTATCTTCTGGAGGTATATTTCCACTGGAGGACCACATACAAGCAATTAAGGAAGCTCCCGCACCTTCAGACGCCAAGGAATTACGCAGTTTCTTAGGCTTGTGTGGATGGTTGTCACAGTTTGTACCAGATTATGCTTCACTCACTGCACTCTTGTTCGCTTTGTTGAGTAAAGGCAACACCTATAAGTGGATGTCTGATCATAATGCTGCTTTCCAGATGCTGAAGGAAAAGATTGCTAATGCCAAGCCCCTATGGCGATTCAACCCAGAACTGAAGATTTACGTCACGACAGAGTGACGGAGTGACAGAGTGAGAAGGGAGCAGGTGCCGTGCTGTCTCAAGCAGACACTGACAGTAAGGAGTCTGTGGTTGCCTTTTGGAGCCGCCGATTCTCTCAAAGTGAACAGAACTACCCGGTAATTGAACAAGAATGTTTGGCAGCTGTCAACGCGGTGGAGAAGTGGAAGTTATTCTTATGGGTGAATCACTTCACTCTCAGAACAGATCACTCAGCTTTACGTTCTATTCTCTCTACCAAGTTCAGTGGGCGTGCCGGCTCTCGGGTTGCTCGTTGGCAGGCAAGACTTGTCCCATACTTCTACACCATCAAGTATGTTCCTGTGCACAAGCTTCCTGGCATGGACACTAACGTCTTCCTAACCTTTCCGAAAGCACCCCAGACGAACAAGTAGAGGACGGTCTCGTCATCGCACAGCTGGGGGAAGCTGATAACCTGATGGTAGATAATGTGCGCGCTGCCTCCCGGGACAAGCCTGAATTGGTTGCACTACGACACGCCTTACGCCATGGGTTTCCACAAAGGAGTAAGAAGTGTAGTAAAACCCTTAAACCATTCTACTCCTTACAGCACGAGCTCTCCGTGTCCAATGACCTGATGGTACGCGCAGGAGTCCAGCTGATCATCCCTGCATCGCTTGTGCCCGATACCTGAAGCTCGCCCATGCTGCGCATGACGGTATCGTGCGTACAAAATAGTTGCTTCGCGGGCTCGCATGGTGGTCTGGGGTGGATGAGGATATCATGTGCATGGTAAAGGATTGTACGTATTGTCAAACAAGTGATTAGGTTCTACACAACAAAGCAAGACCAGCACCCATGCATCCAGTTGATATTCCAGCCAACCCCTGGACAAAAGTAGGACTCGATATAGTTGGCCCAATTAACACCACTCCTCCCTCGCAACGTTACATTCTAGTGCTGGTTGACTACTCTTCTAAATGGCCTGAAATGGGATTGGTGTCTTCAGTGGAATCGTCAGACGTTGTCCAGTTCCTGGAAAAGATTTGGGCCCGAGAAGGTTATCCAGAAGAGTTGGTTACTGATAATGGACGACAGTTCGTCAGCGAGGAGTTCCAACGTTACCTGAAGCGCTGTGCAATCAAGCACCGCCGCTCAGCAGCGTACTGGCCGTGTGGTAACGCAGCAGTGGAGAGACTCAACTACACGCTGAAGTCTTGGCTACAGGAAATTCGTGCAGGCATTTCCATGCAGGCGCACATTAGTAATCGTCTTGCTTCTTACAGAGCGACATCACACTGCTTTACAGGCCACTCGCCATTGGAGCTGCTGCATGGTAGAAAGATGCGCCTGCGGTTGCCTGTCATCGCGACGCGTGAGGTGGGCACGGACGTCACCCAGCATGTACGCAAACAGCAGCAAAGAAACAAGAAGTATTACGACCGAAGGTACGCTGCTCGAGGACCAGACATCGGCGCAGGAGACCTCATCCATGTATGCAAACCAGGGCACGTACCCAAAACGTCTCGCCAATTCAGCTCACCACACCGCATCAAGTCTCGTGAAGGACCAGCATCATATTGACTGGATGACGGGACAGTCAGAAACGTTGCCCATCTTGCTTGCGCTGCTTCAAATAACCAGGAGAAGGACGATGGACTCCCTAAATTCGTCCTCCCCAATGCAGCTGAAGCTTCAGCTGAGGATTCACAAGCGGAAATGGCGGCGCCTCTGAGGGCGGGACAACCAGCTGCAACCAACTACCAGTCCGGCAGTTCGTCAGTGTTAGCAGCACGAGAACTACCGCCTACATCAAGTGGCAGATGTAGGTGGCGTCCAGACCGCCTCACATATTCATGATGTATTACACTAACATAACCTAATCTAACCATAACCTAACATAACATCATTAACCTAACATAACTTGAAAGTTTTTTGCCAGGTAAACAATGGTGAGCACTGCCTGAAACCTTCACAGATGTGTTGAGTACATTATGTATAATATGTACAACTTCATATTTATATCGATATTGTCCGAGCAGTAGTTATGCAGATTTACCCAAATACTTTTTGGCTTACCTTAATCTAAGTTATATGTACAGTATTTACAGTTGCACTCAATGGTTACTCCAAGTCAAAGGGAATTGTCTGGGTGCAGCCATTAATCTTTATGCTGCGCCCACAATCAGCTGATGTATACCAAGGCCGAGCCTCCCTCCTCCTTCTAGGCTTCAGTGTTGAAACCACCATGGCATCTAATAAGTGTGCGTAGCTAGGTTAGGTTAGATGAGGTTAACCTACTAATTTTGAGACACGGACTATTTATTTCTAGGCAAAGTACGATGCTTTTACATTTTGAGAAACATAATCCTAATCTTAACCCTAACCTATCATTGCAGGGTTGTAACCAGATACTGGTCTTACCTACTGAGGTGGTGGGTATACAAAAATTAAAACAAATGTTTTTATAGTTTCCAGAAGTTGATATATATTGCATGATATTCTGCAACCTTAATTCTATCTGACATGTAAGCATTAACCTCGGGAGAAGATGCTACACACACTTATTAGACTCCATGGTGGTTTCAACACTGATGCCTAGAAGGAGGAGGGAGGCGGAGCTTAGATATACATCAGCTGATTGTGGGCGGAGCATAAAGATTAATGGCTGCACCCAGATACTTCCCTTTGACTCGGAGTAACCATTGAGTGCAACTGTAAATACTGTACATACAACTTAGGTTAAGGTAAGCCAAAAAGTATTTGGGTAAATCTGCATAACTACTGCTCGGACGATATCGATATAAAAATGAAGTCGTACATATTATACATAGTGTACTCAACACATCTGTGAAGGTTTCAGGCAGTGCTCACCATTGTTTACCTGGCAAAACATCTTTCAAGTTGTTACCCGGTGTGGTAACGAGTGTTATGTGAGATAGTATGGCCCGAGCGGTTTAGCCAAATACGTGTACTTTATACAGTTTTATTTACAGTATAAGATAATCAGTACACTGGTACATAGAATAAATCTCACTGCTTGTATTTGTATTTTAAGCAAGCAGGGTTATGCACATAGATTAAAGTATATCACAAGAGTCACTGTGGCACTATATCTCCATACTTGGGTATAAGGTGAGATTTGTGCAATATATATAACTTCAGCGACAGTTTGTAGGGCACTCGTAATAACACAGAAATATCAGTAATAACGTTCAAGTCCGGACCTCGGATGTACGGTGAGAGTAGAGCACTCCGAGGTTCGTGACTTGTAGGTGTAGCTGCGTGGGTAGATCTGCAGAGACCGGCCAAGCTCGGGGATGAGGTATCTTCGCCGACACCCCTCAAAAGCTGATGTCAACCGCTTTTCTTTAGGCGACAGCATAGCGCCTCACATCACAAAAACACCTTCTAGACGCTGCGGTCAGCAGCATGTCTCTGACCGGATGACGGCCAGACACCAGGAGGCTGCTTCCGAACGTTCGCCGTCACAAGACATTCGAGAACCTACTACATATATACCTCAACAATTATAATAATATTAATTGCATAATACATGAGATATATAGGAATAAAAATATAAGTAATACTACCTGCCTAACATGGGTACATCGCTCGGTCACCTACTCGACACGACCTCGCGACGTTCCTATATATCTAGAGTCATGTACCTAACCTTGTGGAGGTGTCAATTCGTGGTCGCTAGCAGCTTTATTTGAAACTCTACCTTTTAAGATATTATAGTGTGTCAAAGCACGTTTCACTAGACAAAATAGAGGAATCATTATAACAATCACCAGCACTATCGGTAAGATGGCCGTAGGGAAGTGTACATAAGGGCTCATGTAGGTCGGTAGGGAAGCATGGACTGCCGATTCAAATTCTGAGAAGTTATTTAATTTAAATTCAGAAATGGTATTAGTCACATACTTAATAGAAGAAATATTTACACCTTTAGCAAAATCTAAAGTGTAAATACGCATAAAAAGTTTAGAAACAAAACCTTTATGAAGAGTCTCAGGGTGAGTCGACACTGTTGCTGAATTCAAGGTACATAATTTAAGAATAGCAAAGTGACCAGTTTGTCGACCGTGTAACCTTCCTGAGGGGCAAATCACTGTCACCATCGTAGGACAGATGAAGAAAAAGTAATGATGGCCCATGAAACTTTTATGGTAAAAAGGTTTTGGCTGTAATTGAGTGTACGGGCATAGGTTTAAGCTCTGTGAAGCATCGTCTTGAATCAAAGCAACTTCACACGCACCTTCTTCGTTAACAGGTAAAAATGCAAAGAGAGACGCAGGGCAAAAATAAAATACTATATGCTCAGATTTACACTGGTGAAGTATTTGGTATTCACCGGTACTGTAGAGAGTAAGCCCCTCGTTGACCAGCACAATAGAGTCAGGTAAATCAACGGCGAGAATAGAGGTGTTGATTTGAAATGGGAATGACTCTATTCGGTGAATATCATAAACAACCTTTGAATGAAAGGGAACATGAACTACAATAGCGTCTGACGTTAACATTGCACTGAGAAGTGGGTAATAATGTAAAATTTCCGCTCCAGCAAAAATAGGGGTTAGATCATATTGTTCCTCTGCTATAGTTAGGGTGTGTAATAAATCCTTAACTGGGAATAAAGATGAGGATACTCTACCTCGGGAAGCGTCAACCACATTCCTCAGTACGAGCTCATTTGCATGCATGATCGTATTGACTGAATTTTCTAGGGCATTTAGAACCATAAGAACCTCATCAATAGCATAGGAAACATCTGTGTTAAGGAATGCTTTGTTAAGAGAAGCACCTAAGATGTTAGTGTAATTAACCAGTTTAATCATGCCTTCCTTGAGTCGTGCAATGTTTCTGCAGTTAAGATCTACAGCCTTACGGTTAGATATAGCCATTGCAGCTAAAGTATTGTAACGTTCTTGCAAATCCTTTACATCGCTATCCATGGCCGTACCAAACACCATCTGAGACAACATGCCAAGGCCATCAATTAGACCTCTTTTTGGACGAGTATTTGAAGGGAATCCATCATAATTTTCCAAGGCGTCCTTGACTGTATCTCTTAAAAACTCCACACGTTCCTTCAACAACATCTTCATTAGGGAAGAATATTTTGTATCATGAATCGTATGTTTGTTTAATTCAAATAGAGTATCACTTAGTTGCTCAGTAAGGTTTAGCAGACGAACCAGTACTGCTTTAAGCTCAGTATATGGATAATGAACCCACAAATAATCCTGGATTAAAGAAACTCGGCCTATGTTGGCAGTGAGAGCTCCTGGCTTCAGATGAGCAGGATCTCGAGCTTGAGTAGAAGTCAGAGCGAGCAGGAGAATGATGATAGCATACATCTCTGAAACAAGCAGAAATATGAAAGTATTGAAATAAACTACTTTATTAGATAGCATTCAGCAAAAAATTATTTGCGAGAACATAGATTGTAACCATGAGATTTAGTGGGTTGAGATGTGGTATTAGTATTAAGATACACAGCGTTAGTAAGATTAGCTGTTTCTACCATGCTTGTGTTAGTTTTGGCCTTCGTCCGTTTTAGACGATCGCTATGTATAATTTCCAGCATTTGCAGCCACGGATCTAACACCTCAAACTTATTTCCACTAATATGCTTAGTAATCAGGCGCGGTCCGACAAATTTAGGTGAAAGTTTAGAAGACCTTTCAGGTACTTGAACCATTACTGTATCGCCTGCTTGCAATTCAACAGGAGAAGCTCTTTTATGTTGCTTCTCTGCCATGGCTGTTTTTGATTCTTTTAAATTCCTCTGTACTTCCTGGTGAATATCTGAGAAAACTTTAAGCTGACATTTTCCATAATCATCCACATTATAAACAGGAGGCTGAGGCGAACTTATGAGATCAGTCGGGAGTCTCATTTCTACTCCGTAGAGTATATAGTGAGGCGAGTGACCCGTTGACTCACAGTTACTTGAATTTATGCTGGCTGCTACATGTGAAAGCCAATCTTCCCAAGTTTCTAACAAACCACCCACCACTGGCCGCAATACTTCTAAAATTTTCTTGTTAGCGCGCTCTACAAGACCATTGCTGGCTGGATGATAGGCTGTAATGAAAGTTTGTTTTATGGTATATTGACTACATATTTCGCTCAGCAATGCATTTCTAAACTCCTTACCATTGTCAGAAAGAATTGTCCTTGGAGTAGAATGAACAAGAAACACTTTACTAATGAGTGCATGAGCAACAGCGCCAGCTGTTTTGTCCTTCAAGGGAGCCAAAACGATGTATCGTGAGAAATGGTCGACACATACGAGAAGATACTTGGACCCTTGACGACTAAATGGAAGTTGCAGTAAATCTATGCCAACGACATCCCAAGGTTGATTGGGTGGCGGATATTGAAAAATCGGTGCTTGTTTAGGCACCGTTCCCTTATTCCGTGCACACTCAATACACTGATCCACATGTGCGTCCACATCCATTTTCATGGTTGGCCAGTAGTATTGATAGCGTGCAGCGCGTAAGGTACGATCTTTCCCCTTATGTCCGGCAACTGCTGTGTTATGAAGTTGATATAGTACTGTCGGTACATACACCTCGGGTATTACTAACTGTGTTACCGGTTTTTTCTTGTTCGGCCAATGACGGCAAAGAACACCATCCGTATTGAGTAAAAACTGAGAAAGAGGTATATGTAGCTCAGGCAATTTAACATCATCACCGGATTCAAGATGATACACAACCTTGCTCCATACATTATGTTGACGTTGAGCTTCAGCGAGAGCCTGCATAGTAAAATTATCAAGCGGTTTAGTGGCTTGATCGACAGCACCAATAGGTATATTTCTTGACAACGCATCAGCCACTTTATTGGCTCGACCTGGCAAGTATTTGAATTCAGGATGGAATTCCTGTATTGTTAAATACCATCGCGCGAGTCTACCGGTAAGGTTGCGACCCTTGAAAAGCTCGGTGACCGCCGCGTGATCAGTATAACACGTGATATGGTAACCTAGGATTATATCACGGAATGTTTTGAGTGCCCATACTACCGCGAGTGTCTCTTGGTGAGTCACAGAGTAGTTAGACTCCGCAGAATTTAGGGTTCTGCTCGCGTAAGCAATAGCACTATTCTTCCCTCGTTCGTCGGTTTGCATTAAAACAGCACCAAGACCTAACGCACTTGCATCCGTGAATAATATAAACGGTTTAGCGTAGTCAGGGAACGCGAGAATAGGTGCGTGGGTCAGAGCAAACTTAAGGTTACAGAAACTTTGTTCTTAACCAGCACCCCAATGAAACGGCACGTCCTTTTTCAAAAGTTTATTTAAGGGCGATGCTATACTGGAAAAACCTTTGACGAATGACCTATAATATCCGCATAATCCTAAGAAGGATCTTACATTGTCTACATTTCGCGGTAGAGGAAAGTTTTGTATGGCCTTTACCTTGTCATCCATAGTGTGTATTCCATCTTCATTAACTAAATGGCCAAGAAAGGTGATGGACTTTTGTAAAAAATCACACTTGGATAATTTCGCTTTGAGACCAGCTTCACGGAATTTTAATAATACTGACTCTAAGTTAGCAAAATGAGATTTAGCATCTCTACTGAAGACAATAATGTCATCAAGGTAGGCGTACATATTTTTACCAATCATAGAAGCAAACAGAGTTGATATGAACCTCTGAAACGTGATCGGCGCCGTTTTTAAGCCAAACGGCATTACGGAGAATTCAAAATGACTGCTAGGTGTACTAAAGGCGGTGACCTTCCGCGACTCAGGTGACATAGGTATTTGCCAGTAACCACTTAATAGGTCAAGGCTGCTAAAAAATTTATTTCCCTTTCCTATGGACATAAGTAAGTCCTTAAGTACGGGTAGAGGATAACGATCGTCCTCTGTGACCTTGTTTACCTGTCGGAAATCAATAACTGGTCTAAATTTACCGTCCTTTTTAGGGACAAGGAATAGTGGACTGTTCCACGGTGACCTTGATGGTGTAATTACTCCTTGTTCCAGCATCTCCGTTACTTGTTTGTCAACCACTTCCCGTTGACTATGTGGCAGTCGATAAGCAGGTATATAAATGGGTTGAGTATGGGGTTTTAATTTAATAATGTGTTCCGCCCTATCGGTTGACCCTAGAGGTTCTCCGGGTAATGCAATGACGTCACGATAGTGTTGCAATAAATCTATCAATGAACTCCTTAACTCAGGATAATCATTAACCCTTACCAATGAATGAAACGTTGTTGAATGTTTTGTCTCCTCAATTTGACACGAGTTAACTGAGGCAACACTACTACGTAGACTTAACTCAAGGGGATTTGGATCCACCTGTCTGTCATAAACTAACGCTTTGGTTAAGAGTACTCCTTGTTTTAAAGTTATAGGACCATCAGTAGAATTAACCACAAAAGCAGAGGTGGTGCTTCCCTCTCTTACTGTATTTAAAGTTGGTTCCACAGCTAGTTTGTTTACTAAGCTGGGGCCTTCTAGGCATATATCATTTCCAACCTTGGCATTAAGAACCGATACTGGTATGTGGGCTGCCGCACGACTAGGTATTTTATGAGTCCCTATTACAGTGGCATTAATTTCCTTCCACTCCTCAAAACAATTCGTTTGATGGTTGTCATTGCAAGTTGAAGTAGCCTGGTACGATCCAGATTCTATCCCCTTTTTCTGGGCGTTATGAATCACACTGATTTCCTGTGTGTCGGTAAAACTTTTTGGGTCCGTACGGTTTGAAGAAATTAAACGTCTGGGTATTTCCATCGACTTCAAGGTTTTACCCCGAAACTTTACACAATTAAGCACAGGTTGTATTTCCAACTGAATGTCCTTCATAGTCCTCAGTCCTAGTAATCCATCTGAAGGAAGACTGAAATTAGAAATTACATAGAAGTCAGTTCGGATGGGTGTAGTGTTATTACCTAACTTGATTGGAAGACGCACTATACCTAAAATATCTATAGGTGCGCTCGATACTCCCTGCAAATTGGTAATCGGTGGTCTGAGGGGCCATCGACTACCACGCGACGCGCGCTTTAACTCCGAGTATGATGCAGCGGAGAGCACATTAACTGAAGCGCCGGTGTCCACAGCAAAAGATGCCCTTACAGAACCTATTTTGACAGGAAGAACCATAGCATCAGCGAGGTTGCAGGCCGCTATTATTGATGAGCGAAGAGCATTAATATCAACCCCGTCGTCGGTTCCTTTCTGTCCACGATTTCTCGTTACTTCTAACCCAGGTGCTTTGCGAAGGCTCGCTGAACTTCCCCCGACTGAGAACCTCCTGACGTTCCTTCATTTCCCTTTGGCTGATTATATCGAGCACTCAGTTTCGCGATTTCAACACATTCTTCTGTGTTGTGAGTAGTACTGTTATGTAATCGACAGTACCTCGCGCTAGCACCAGGATCACCATGTAATAGAGGTGCTTCCCTGGTTTTCCCTGCTTTGTTTTGATAATTAGAGACAGCGGGGTGAGTGTATCTGCCTTGGGAATTTTGTTGAAACGCTTGTCCCCTTGCATGCGCCTTTTTAAGTTTCCTCTTTTCTCGGGACTTAATGTAACACCTATTTGCGGTATGTCCTTCTTTTTGACAATAGTGGCAAGTTAACAAAACCCTTGTGGCTGCGATGGGTAGTGACTCATCGCCGCCCAAATTAACACGGGTGGTTGTCGCCACGGTAGAGGTAGTCCATTTAGCGTTGTCGCTGGTTTCTTCAATCTCATTCTTTAATTTCCTGCTTAAATCATGCAGGTTTTCTTGAGGAGTAAAATCCAATGACAACACCTTCCGTCTCTCATTATCCTGTAGGGTGAGTATATAGAAAAAAAATTGGTGAAATTTATCAATTCTGTCACCCGGCAAATTACCGTTTACTAACCATCCGCCATCTTCCAAAATTCTACGAAGGTCCTCAGCAGTCTGAGTTGCGATAACCTGCCCCGTGAGCCAGGTTCTAGCAAACACTGCAGATGCTAATTTCTCGCAGGTGGCATTAGCGGTGGTGACGGTGTTTCTCCCGTCATAATCCCCAAAAGTTTCCAAGAAGTTCGTACGAAACCTATCGTAGTCTTCTTTCGTTGTTGGCTGCACAAAAGTGCTGGATTCCATCAAATACTCGGCAGGTGACCCTTCCTCTAATCTCGAACGTATGAAGGAAATTTTATCTGAGGATAATGTTATGCAAGAATTCCTCATTACGTCTTCACATTGTTTAATAAAGGATCGAGCGGAGTAACTCGAGTCGCGCTTACCGGAAAACTCACGGACTTTGTGGGTGGTTTGGAGAACCTTGATAGGTTGTTGTGCCTGCATGGTAACGGCTTGTACCTGTGCAGGTGGTGGTTGAGACACAGACGATGGACCGGCAACAGACGGTGGTGAGGGAGTGCGAGGGGGTGTGTTCCCTCCAGTACCACTACTAGGGTTAGTTGTCATGCTGGTGGGTGTTGGGTTAGTACAGGCAAATAAATTAGTATCTACGGGAACGCGTGGATATGGTGTTCCACTTCTAAGTGTGCGTATATTATCACTAAGTTCAGTCCCAGCAGACGCACCTGCTTCCTCAAAACTACCACCTTCAGCAGTGCAAATATTATCAAATTCTTTCACTAACTTCGTTAAATTGTCTTTCGACATCAATTAACTAATAAGTAATTAATTAAAAGTTATTGAAATAAATCAAATTTACTATTTACTTAATTAGAAGTGATATAGTAACGGTAGTGTAACGTTGTTTAAATAATTTCTCAAAGTTCACAATGCTTCACGTTGCCTTATTTATAATTATAATAATAAGAGAATGAACAACACTTAAATTTGATTAAAGTAATAAAATGAGACCGTTAATTAATCAAGAAGAAATGAGAGGATGGTGAAAAGTATACACATATAAATATACACCAAATAATCCACTTGACTCAATATACTGCTATTTTTTTCAGCAAAATATATGAGCAACAATAATAATAAATCACTGCTTTAACCACTTAAGTGTATGCAAGTGTTATTGTTTTAATAATGTGTAATGGTAGTATTTTAGCTAAATGCATGTGTATCTCACCTAAATAATTAATATGCGACGGTAAATTGATTGAAGTCGCCGCGTCCTTTCAGGCCAGGAAACTTGTCTTCCTCGCCCTCTCGTGTCCCTCGGTTGGTCAGCTGTTGTAGTTGGGTGGGGGTAAGGCCACACCCTTCGTTGAGTTAGCCAGGGTGAAAGGTTACCTCGTCTTCTTCTTCTTCTTGTGTCCCGCGGGAAGTAAAGCGGGGAAGTGGGGGTGAGTCTGTTGTTGTCACCCAGTAGAAATCTTCCTCGTCCTCTTCTTCAGCCACCAACAGATTCACCGTTGTCTTGACATGGGGGAAACGCTAGCTTCCTCACAGGGAGTTATGAGGTGCTAGTAGGTGTGAGAATACTTGAGGGTAGTGGCGAGCGGTGTCAAAGTTCAGCGGGATGTCTGACGAAGCGCTGACCTGGTCATAAACATCTCGTCGACGCTTCCTTCCACTACCATCTCACTCCTTCGTTTCTCTGTAGAGATCGTTCAATCCGTTTCCCAAAAATGTTCATGTTATGAGTGCAACTGGTATTTCGTATCTCAAACGCTGTTCACCATAATGTTACCCGGTGTGGTAACGAGTGTTATGTGAGATAGTACGGCCCGAGCGGTTTAGCCAAATAAATACGTGTAATTTATACAGTTTTATTTACAGTATAAGATAATCAGTACACTGGTACATAGAATAAATCTCACTGCTTGTATTTGTATTTTAAGCAAGCAGGGTTATGCACATAGATTAAAGTATATCACAAGAGTCACTGTGGCACTATATCTCCACACTTGGGTATAAGGTGAGATTTGTGCAATATATATAACTTCAGCGACAGTTTGTAGGGCACTCGTAATAACACAGAAATATCAGTAATAACGTTCAAGTCCGGACCTCGGATGTACGGTGAGAGTAGAGCACTCCGAAGTTCGTGACTTGTAGGTGTAGCTGCGCGGGTAGGTCTGCAGAGACCGGCCAAGCTCGGGGATGAGGTATCTTCGCCGACACCCCTCAAAAGCTGATGTCAACCGCTTTTCTTTAGGCGACAGCATAGCGCCTCACATCACAAAAACACCTTCTAGACGCTGCGGTCAGCAGCATGTCTCTGACCGGATGACGGCCAGACACCAGGAGGCTGCTTCCGAACGTTCGCCGTCACAAGACATTCGAGAACCTA
>JAXIVD010000186.1:125000-145000 GCA_036785275.1 Cancer borealis | reverse complement strand
CTATTTAGTTTGACAGTACAAACTATGTTGGAAATATATTTGGACACATTTAAGTGGTATATATCAATATAATTATCAGGCATTAGGTTAAAAAGGCTCTTAGTTCATTTGCTTTCAATATTTCATTTGAGGATAACATTTAAAACAATGTTCTGATTCATTTTATTAGTAAAAATGGTGATGTTTGGAGCACCCCCTATAGCGGGGGTGATCCGGACAGTCGTACCCATTTGAAAAAACCTTAATTGTGAACCGTGTATATTCCTTACAGTTTTGAAAATAAATCACCAAGATAGCCCTGTACCAGAGGTATATTTTCCTACCAACATTTTTCAATAAAGTTGTTTTTCTGATTTTTAATGAATATTTTTCCCTTAGTAATTTGGATTACTCTCACCTCACCCTACATGTGGAAGCTAAATAAATTGAGAAAAAGAAATGGATGAAGAAAAGAAAATATGGCAGAAAAAAACAACTTACAAATAATAATAAAATATAAAAGTAGGTAAATGTAAAAATAAGATAAAAAAAATTACAGTAAGCATCACCAAAAAACAACAAAAAACATTCAAACAAAACAAAACACAGTAAAAAAAATATATAACAAAAAACACATTACAAATAATCAGACAAAAAAAATTGAAAGTATACCTAAAAAAGTAAATAAAAAATGAATAATGAAAAAAATATATAGTACAAAAACACATCAAACAATAATAGAAAATAAAATAAATAAAATAAAATAAAATAAATCAACCTGGGATACCTACCTTGGGTCAGGCACAAAACCTTCAATATTCTCTCCTTCACTATAGATGATACACTCCTCCCTGTTTCCCCTCGCCCTCTCCAAACTCAGACGCTGCTTCAAGACAGCGGGCGGCAGGTGGTAGTCTTCATCAGTATAGTCTAAGTCATCCACACTTGTATCAGTCTCCCACCCAAGCATACCATTGTAGGCTAAACGAGATATGACTCCTGTTAATTTTTTCTTTCCTTCCTCTCGATCTTTTTCATTTTCTTCTATGTTTTTCGTTTTTATTTCTCCTCTTCCTCCTTCTTCTCTGTTTGTGTCTGAGTCTATTTTATCTCTTCTTCCTGTTTCTCTTTCTTCTCCTCTGTTTATTTTTTGGTCTGAGTCTGTTTCATCAGCTCCTCTTCTTCCTCCTTCTTTTCCTGTGTTTGTTTTTTGGTCTGTTTCATCTCTTCCTTCTTTCATTCTTTGGTCTCTGTTGTGCCACGCTTTTCTTCTTCTTTCATTCTCCTTCCCTGTTTGTCCTCCTCCTTTTCTTCTTTCTTGTACTGGAAAAGGTTTACGAAATGTATGTTCTATGGGAGAATGTATATTTTCATCCCTTTTTCCTTTTTCTTCTTCTCTTCTATTTTGAATTTTTATCTCTGCTATATATGTAGAGGAAGATGTGTCTGTTTGTTGTTCTGTTTCTTTTCTCTTTTTCTTCTTTGTCTTGACTGGAAAATATTCACTGTCTTCAATTCTTTTTTCGTATTTCATTTTCTTTTTCTTCTTTTTCTTTGGATGGATAACTAATTCATTTTCCTGTTCTGTTATTTCTTTTTTATTTAATGCTCTGACTTTAATTAATTCTGTGTTGCTTTTATGCCTCACAAACCAGTCGCTATCACTCTCACTATCCTTCCTTCTCCTCTTTGTGTGTATATTATCATTATCTTTATTCTGCTCCTCCTCCTCTTCCTCTTCATCAGTCTTTTTCCTCTTCTTCTTCTTCTTTTTCTTCTTCACATCATCGTAATCTAGTAACTCCTCCTCTTCTAATTTTCTTTTCTTTTTCAATTTACTTTTATGTTCTCTGTCTGTTTCTTTGCCTTCCATTACTCTCTTTTTTTGAATCACTTGTTCTTACTGAAATTACAAAAAAAATACTTATGTTAATACTTGAACACATAAAAGTAATAAATGTTAGGTTAGAAGGGTATATGTGGCATTAATTTAAATTTTGAAATGCCCTTAACTTCTTTGGTCGTTAGAATTTTATTAGGCAGTGCTTGCAGGTACGGCAGCCGTACCTGTAAGTGCTTTCTTATAGATACGGCACGTGCCTAACTTTTGGATAATAAAATATAAAAAGCTTATATAACCAAACCTAACCGTACCTAATATAACCTAATCTAACCATAACCTAACGACCGCCGTATCCTCATAATGCTCGCTTATAGATACGGCACGTGCCTAACTTTGGGGTAAAAAGCATATATAACTGAACCTAACCGAACATAACATAACATAATCAACCTAACATAACTTGAAAGATGCTTTACCAGGTATATAATAAGGTACAGGCCGTAGAAATAGCAGATGAATAGCAGATGACAACGCGGTACGACTGCCGTATCACTAAGCATTTTGTAAATAAAGTAATAAATGTGTGGGTTAGGAGGGCATATGTGGCATTAGTTTTAATTTGAAAATGCCCTTCACTCCTTTGGTCATTAGAATTTTATGATATTGCTGTTCGTAAGCTAGATTGTATGTGCTAGTTAGGAGAATATACGTGCTAGTTAAGATTTTGTATGTGCTAGTAAGAATGTACGTATTAGTTAGAAGTTATGTGTTAGTTAGAACGAAGTGCTTACAGATACGGAAGCCATATTCAATGCACTGAGGCTAGAAATAGGGCTAATCGGTTGTTAGGATTCATTACTAGAAGTATTAAAAGTAGAAGTGCTGAGGTTATTTTGAAACTGTATTTAGCGTTAGTCAGACCTCACCTCGACTATGCAGTGCAGTTTTGGTCACGGTATTATAGAATGGATATAATTTTGTTAGAGTCAGTGCAGAGAAGGATGACCAAAATGATAGAAGGGATTCGTAATTTTAGCTATGAAAGGAGACTAAAGCTTTTGAAATTGCACTCACTGGAGCGAGATAGAGTAAGGGGAGATCTGATTGAAGTATTTAAGTGGATGAAGGGTTTTAATGAGGGGGATGTAAGAAAAGTTCTTATGATCAATAATCAGGATAGAACAAGAAATAACGGATTCAAGCTAGAAAAATGTAGATTTAATAAAGAAATAGGCAGAAATTGGTTTACAAATAGGGTGGTAGATGATTGGAATAGACTCAGTCAGCAGGTAGTTAAGTGCACAGACAACAGGGAGTTTTAAGAGAAAACTAGTGCAGGCCTCCGGGCCTTTTGTAGCTTCCTTATTTTCTCATGCACTCCATTGTCATCCCCTATTGGTACGACATGGGCCGGCGTGCAGTGAATAAATATACAATCACAATACAAGGTCAGGAAGTAGGTCATACCAGTCTGAAAATTCATAACCTTACCAACCACAATTTATGCAATTTATAGATGACAGAACCTACAAAGTCACACATTTTTTCCCTTCAAACATCACCAAAACTAAACTTAAAGGTGATAAGGTATTACTTAACTTTATGCCATTAAACAGTTGATGGTTATGGTTACCCTCAGCTTGTTGCTCTTACTATTTACAACATTTTCACTACCTGTTGGAAATTAATAATAACGCTGCAATACGTCCGGGAATGTGGTACGTTTGGGGACTTTTTTCTCCAAGTCAACATAAACAAACAAACACTATCAATTATTTCTAGCACGGGCTTTTGTTTCTAGCATGGGATTGTGGGTAGTTGCTACAGAGGATTATTATATTGTCTATATTTCCTCTGTCCAATGACGTGCCACCACCAATTGCCAGCACCAGCTGCGCCAATCACAGCTTGCTATATGTAATAGTAGGCGTGGCACAGCTACAAACACAGGTCAGGTGACATTTTTCTCCTCAGTTGTATCATGGCTACCATCCCTTGTGAAGGTTGTGAATTGGATTATTGGCAAATAATCGCAAAATTTCATTCAAAAAACGATTTGGTGTACGAGTTTCTGAGGGAGCACGGCGTTCTACCAGCAGCTGTTCAGTGTATGGCTGTGTCCACTGTATGGCTCCTTGGAGGAATAGTAGAGGATGACCCACAGCCAGGAACTTCATGCTCTCGTTAAGGTATTGTGAGTTATGAAATTATACTTGGTAAATTTGCAATTCAACAATTCAAATTGCAATTAAATTAGGCTAGGTTAGGTTACAAGTGTCAGCGGGGGGTGTCCATGGGGGGCGCAGACCCACAGGTTAGGATAGGTTAGGGTAAATTAGGTTAGGTTAGGTTACAACAGTGTCAGCGGGGGGGGGGGGTCCAGGGGGGGCGTAGCCCCCTGGTTAGGTTAAATTAGATTAGATCTGGGAAATTTTTCCTAAATCTAGGGAAATTCCCCTAGATATTTCAAAGACCATATATCACTCATATATGCCTCCCCTCCCCCAAAACCCCCGATTCCCCAAGATCCCCCAAGCTTATTGAGGTGTGGGTAGATAGGGAATATTGGCATAAAGTATAAATTTATCGGTGATAATATGGAGATAAGGTTTGTCGGTATTACTATACTTTATGCCATTAAACAGTCGAAGGTTATGGCTACCCTCAGCTTGTTGCTCTTACTATTTACAACATTTTCACTGATTACACTACCTGTCGGAAATGAATAATAACACTGCAATACGTCCGTGAATGTGGAACAGTTTTGGACTGTGGGTGGACTGTATCTCGAAGTCAAAACAAACAAACAAACACTATCAATTGTTTTTAGCTGTGGCACCACAGCCTGCACGGCCCCATCAAATTCCCAAGAAGAAGAAGAAGAATTGTTTTTAGCAAGGGCTTTGGTTTCAAGCATGGGATTAGGTCCTGTTGGTACAGATGATTATTATATTGTCTATATTTCCTGTCCAATGACGTGCCACCACTAATTGCCAGCACCAGCTGCGCTAATCACAGCTTGCTATATGTAATAGTAGACGTGGCACACCTGGAAGGATAGGGCAGGAGACACTTTTCTCCTCAGTTGTATCATGGCTACCGTTCACGTTACTTGTCAAGGTTGTGAATGGGATTATTGGCAAATAATCGCCAAATTCCATTCCAAAAACGAGTTGGTGTACGAGTACCTGAGGGAACACGGCGTCCTACCAACAGGTGTTCAGTGTCCACACTGCCACACGCCATGTAAACTCAGGTGTGACAGGCGTGTGTGGTATTGTGGCCGGTACCGAAAGTTGCCCAAGAAAAAACGCAGTAAACAGTGTAATTATAGCGTTTCTGATTTTAAAGGCACTTTCCTGGAAGGATCGCATCGAGTAGAGGACGACCCACAGCCAGGAACTTCAGGCTTTCATTAAGGTATTGTGAGTTCTGAAATTTTACTTGGTAAATTTGCAATTCAACCAAAAATCAGGTTAGGTTAGGTTAGTTTAGATTAGGTTAGTTTAGGTTAGGTTGAAACAGTGTCACAGGGGGGGGTCCAGGGGGGGCTGTGCCCCCCCGGTTATGATTGGTTAGGTTAGGTTGAAACAGTGTCACAGGGGGGGTCCAGGGGGGGCGCAGCCCCCCCGGTTAGGATTGGTTAGGGTAATTTAGGTTAAATCTGGGGAAATTTCCGTAGATTTTTCAAAGGCCATATATCACTCCCATATGCTTCCCCCCCAAAACCCCCGATTCCCCAGGCTCCCCCAAGCTTGCTGGGGGGATGGGAGGGGAGGGGTAGAGATGTGGCATAATGGCATAGAGTATATATTTACCGGTTTGTCTATTAATTTTGAGGCATGGACTATTTTGTTAGAACAAGTTTCGGTAAGTTGATATATATTGTATGATATTCTGCAACCTTAATTCTATCTGACATGTAAGTATTAACCTCGGGAGAACACGCTAACATTATCTAAATATTATCACCAAAACTATACTTAAACACACTTATAAATACATGACATTAATGCAAACATGAAATCAGTCTTACGTCTACCTTCCCTAACACACACATCTACTTACCTTCCTCTACTCAGCCTGACAGGAGTTAAATCACCACCATTACGTTATCAATACTTTGTAACACGTTATATCCTTAAAACCTTACCAGTTTACGTTGTATTATCATTCCTGTGGCCGTGACAGCGTTAAAAAAAGACCATGTGTGACGCGTATTTGACTAAGTTGTTGTTATGGTTGGTTTGTTGATGTTTTTCTTTTCGGCGCCTCTAAGGACCCTTGGACGGCGTGTGTAAAGTGTATAAACAACAACATACTATCATTAAAATGTACTATTTATCCCTACATATTGATAGCTAGACTCATTGTTATATATAACCGGTTTGTCTATTATTTTTGAGGCATGGACTATTTTGTTAGAACAAGTTTCGGTAAGTTGATATATATTGTATGATATTCTGCAACCTTAATTCTATCTGACATGTAAGTATTAACCTCGGGAGAACACGCTAACATTATCTAAATATTATCACCAAAACTATACTTAAACACACTTATAAATACATGACATTAATGCAAACATGAAATCAGTCTTACGTCTACCTTCCCTAACACACACATCTACTTACCTTCCTCTACTCAGCCTGACAGGAGTTAAATCACCACCATTACGTTATCAATACTTTGTAACACGTTATATCCTTAAAACCTTACCAGTTTACGTTGTATTATCATTCCTGTGGCCGTGACAGCGTTAAAAAAAGACCATGTGTGACGCGTATTTGTTGTTGTTGTTGTTGTTGTTTAGGGCTGCGACGATTCAGTCGATCATATGAGCCCTGGTGAAGTCCTGTGAGGTTATCACAGGCGTGTTAGCTGACCCGTCTTCTTCAAGAAGGCGGTGGTGAGACGGATGACAGCTGGTTGTCGTGAGGGGTGGACGCCTGCTGCTGCTAGCAGAGTAGGCAGGTCAAAGGTGGTGACGTTCAGGGCCAGGAGTTGGGAGCGGAGTAATACTCGGTGAGAGTGGTAACGCGGACACTGTAGTAGGAAGTGTTCGATAGTCTCCTGAATGTTCCTGCACCACGGGCAGTGTGGGTCAGGGGACAGACGCAGGCGGTGTAGGTGAGCCGCGAGTGTTGTGTGGCCGAGGCGGAGGCGGGTGAGGGCGACATCTAGGACGCGGGATTGTTTCCGTATCCACGGCTGTGGTGAGGAGTCCCTGCGGTATTGGCCCATGGATGTGGTGTGGAGGGCATCTTGGAGGGTGTTGTCCCAGGCAGAGCGGCAGACCCGAGAGATGAGACGCTTTGCCGTGGAGAGAGGAAGGGAGAGAGGTGTAATGTTTACCTCCGACAAGGCCATCTTGGCAGCCGCGTCAGCGACCTCGTTACCTCTAACACCTGAGTGTGAAGGCACCCACTGGAAGATGATGTTCCAGCCCTCAGTGTGGAGGTGGAGGAGGGTCTGTTGCATTGCGTGGACGAGAGTTGTGGATGAGGCTGGGTGGCGGGAGAGGAGGAGATGAAGTGATGAGAGGGAGTCTGTGTATACCACAGCCTTGCCCTTAGTATAGATGGTGCAGAGGTGTGTAAGGGCTTGGTGGAGAGCGTAAAGCTCCGCTGTCACCACGTCTGTTTCTAGTGGAAGTCTCCACGTCCTGCAGATGGAGGCGCTAGGGTCATAGATGGCTGCTGATGTAGAAGGGGGTGCTGGGGATAGGGAGCCATCAGTAAATATTTTTAGGTGGTTGCAATATAGTGTCTTGTCCAGCTGGTGGAAGAGGGGAGCTGCTAGGATACTGGCAGATTGCTTGGCAAGAAGGCCAGGAATATGGAGGGCAAACATGTGTGAGATGTCCAGCCAGGGTGGTAGAGGAGAGTTTGGTCTTGTGGGCTGTGGAGGTGGTGGAGTCAAGCTGAGGATGTTATAGGCTTGCAGGGCTCTCACCTGCAAAGGTTGTCTGGCTCCAGGATGCCATGATGGTGTGTGTTGTGTCACTCCAGAGTTAGTGTAGAGAGTGCTAAGTGGATGGGAGAGTGGCAGGCTCATGATGCGGTGGTAGTGGTGGCATAGTACCTCCCTTCTGTGTTTGGCCAAGGGAAGAATGCCACTCTCAGCATGGAGGGAGATGATTGGAGAGGATTTCATAGCTCCCATAGAAATCCTGAGTGCGTTATTTTGTATGGTATCCAGCTTAGTGAGGGTAGATGATGCCGCTGACCCATATATGCTGCTGCCATACATGAGTTTGGGTCTGATGGTGGCAAGGTAATACTGGAGTATTAGATCACGGTTGGCACCCCAGCGAATACCTGCGATCCTCTTCATTATGTTGAGCCTTTTGTTACAGGCGGTGCGGAGGTATTCCACATGGCTGGCCCAGGAGAGACGAGGTCCATCCATGCGCAGCCCCAGGAAGGTATGTGTTGTAGAGTATGGGACGATCTCACTGCACATTGTTACTTGAGGGGGGGTGTGCAGTGTTTTCAGGGTGAAGCACATGAGTGTGCTTTTTCTTACACTGGGTGTGAGGCCCCAGGAGGTCACCCAATCCCCCAGCATTGTTGCGGCTTCTTGCAGGTTGGTCTGTGCCTGGGTTAGTGTTGGTGCCCTGCTGATGATGGTGATATCATCAGCATAGATGAGGAGGTGTGAGTGGAGTGGGATGTGGAGGTCAGACAGGAGTGTATTGAAAAGGAGTGGGCTGAGTATTGACCCTTGTGGTACACCTCTCTGTATGTGGTGTGAGGAAGACATGGAGGCACCTACTGCGGCCTGGAAGGAACGGTCAGTGAGGAAGTGTTTGACCCAGGTAAGAGTGGTTCCTGTGATGCCCATATTTGCCAGCTTATACAGGATCCCCGTGTGTGGTGCTGAGTCAAATGCCCCTTCCAGGTCTACAAAGAGGGTTGTCATGACCTGTCTCTGGCGGTAGGTGTCACATATGTGGTACTCCATTTGACCCAGCACGTCAAGGGTACTTCTGTGGGGGCGAAAGCCACACTGTTCCTCCCTTAGCAGATGTTTTTCCTCCAGCCACCAGGTAAGTCTGGTAGTGACTAGTCTCTCCATTAGCTTCCCAATGCAGGAGAGGAGGGCGATTGGTCGGTATGCTGATGGGAGTGTGGGGTCTTTACCAGGTTTGGGGATGGGGATAAGGATGGATGGTTTCCAACAGGCTGGGTATTGCCCTGTCAGCCAGCTGGTGTTGTAGATAAGTAGGAGGCTTTTTTGTAGCTGTGGAGTGAGGTGTGTAATGAATTCATAAGGGATGTGGTCGTGTCCTGGTGCTTTGTTGGCTTTGAGCGTCTGGAGAGCTTTGGTCAGTTCCTGTGAGGTGAAGGGTTGTGTGAGTTCAGGAACGCCAGGAGAAACGATGGCACTGTTTATGACTTGTTTGAGGTCTGCAGGTGGGCGGAGGGTAGGAGGAATACCTATTTTTTGTTTATAATATTCTGCCAGTACTTCTGCCTTCTGAGGGTCATCTAGGGTTGTTTGGGTCTGGTTAGGACTTTGCAGGGGGATAGGGAGACGTGCCTTCGTGCCTTCCATGGAGTGTAGGAAGTTCCATGTTCTTTTTGTGGAGGAGGAGAAGGAAAGAGATGAGCAATGGGAAGCCCATGCTTTCCTCTTAGCTTGCGAGATGGTTTTGACACACATAGCATCCAGTCGACGGTATTCTTTGCCTGCCTGTGTTGTTGGAGTCCTGCGCCACATGTTCCAGGCTCTACGACGGGCCAGTACTGCCTGGGCACAGTCTTCATTCCACCATGGCTTTCCTGGGCGGTGGGGAGTGTGACGGGTGGTAAGGCGGAAGGCAGTCTTACCCGCTTCCTTCAGAGTCAGACTGAATGACTCGGCTGCCTCCTCCAGGGAAAGAGTGGAGAAGTCAGGAGGAGTTGTGAGGCCCGCGGCGTATCTTGACCACTCAGAGGATTTTATTTTCCACCGTGGCAGGCATCCAGGATGAGGTCTGGGAGCGGCTTGTGGGAGAGAGGCAAAAATAGGGAGGTGGTCACTCCCCATGTATGGGCCAGTGGAGAAGGTAGCATTGTGGAATCTTGGGTCCCCAAGAAACAAGTCCAAGACTGAGGATGCACCAGTGTAGGGGTGGAATCTGGTAGGTAGTCCTGGTGGGCTGAGTAGAGATAGATGGGGAGAGTCCAAGAGGATTTGGAACAGACTAGTACCAGGAGAGTTTCTGTGGTGAGGGGGTAGGTTAGGGTCCCAGCTGTGGTGGTGAGCATTAAAGTCCCCCATGATGAGCACTGGAGGTGGAAGGGAGGAAAAATAGTGCTCAAGTTCCTGGTAGGTTGCTTTCCCACCTGGGTTGTAGCACACTGCCACTGTGAGCCAACCACTTTGCAAGCCTACCCGGGCAGTGACTATTTCCAGGTGTCCATTCTGCCACGGTGGAAGTGTGAGGCGCGAGTGGACTGTCTCGTCACGAAGGGCGAGAAGGACTCCCCCACCGCGTCCCTGAGGACGGTCCTGCCTGTAGATGGAGTATCCAGGTAGGTTGAGTGTGAGGGTGGGGGTGAGCCAAGTCTCACACAGCCCGACCACTGAGGGAGTTGTGTCCTGCAGGTAAGACTGGAGTTCTTGGGATTTCCTGAGGAGAGACCTGGCATTCCAGAGTAGGAAGGTGAGTGTTTTTATGAAAAGAAAGTTGACATGAGAATGGAGAGGGTGGGCCACAATGCTGTTAAAATGTTAGGTACTGAGGTACCTTTCTGGTAAAGGTGGTAGCCTTTCCATAGAAGGCTGAAAAGGCTGGAGAGAAAGTTTCCTATGGGGGGTGAGGAGGAAGTGTTTTCTGGTGGGTAAGGTGGGTTTTGGAGGTGTTGTGGTGGTGAGGTGGTATGGCGTGAGGTGCGGTGTGTTTCCCGTCCTTGTCTTGCTGTGTTGTCCTGCTGATGGTGTACTTCTGCTGTGGTAACGGACTGGTGTATTTCGTTGTCTAGGTCAGGAGGGGTTGGGGTTGTTGGGGGTGGCAGGTAACCCGACTGCCTACGAGGAGAATTTCGTGGGTGGTACAATTTGCGTGCTGGTGGTGGAGTTGGGGCAATGGATGCGTCTTGTATAGTGTTTTCCTCTTCCTGGAGGGTCATTAAGGTGTTGTACCTGTTCTCTGTTGTAATTGAGGCGAACGAGATTCCTGGCTGGACTGTTTTAGCAGGTGGTGATGGGGATGTTGCTGGCTTGGGTGGTGGTGGTGGTGGCCTGTGAAGAGCCTGGGTTTTAGGCAGCTGTAGTTCCCTGAGTTGTTTGTTAATATCGGGAAGAGTAACCCCATCACGTGCTAGGGTACTGTACAGCTGCTGAGCGTCCTGGTTGTGAGGGCAGTAGGCAGACCTTGGACCATGTGACCCCCCACACTGGAAACAGTAGTACGGTCTGGTGCAGGTGTTTTCATTAAGGTGGAATGAATGTGGTCCGCTGCACCGTGAACAACGACTTGGTGACCTGCAGGTGTTGATGGAGTGTCCTATCTTTAGGCACCCAGGACAGCGTAGCATAGGGAGAAGGAAAGGCCGTGCCCAATATACAATTTGGTTAATGGCTACCTTGGTAGGTATGGTTCCCCTAACCTTGAGTCTTATCCACCTCCCTGTGGTGGACCTTGGAAGGCAGTGTGGTGGAATCCAGGTGATTTCCACTACCTCTTCCGTCCCGAAGGACTTGAAACCATCCCGGATCTCCTCTATGTTGGTGTCATCTGCTAGGGGCCCCACCCTGGCGTACTTGTAGTCTTCACCGTCACGGTCGGCCCTCCTACAGGTTATCTCCCATTCCCCTAATGTGAAGGTGGGTTCCTCTAGGTCTGGGATTTTGGAGATGTTGTGCTCCCACACTGCAACTATTAGGGCTAACCCATTGCCCAGTGACCGTGTTTCTCCCTCGATGATGTACTTACCAAGGGATGACTGGTGGAGGGCATGGGAAACCCTGCTGGGGTTGGCAAACACTTTGGCTCCATTGGTGGCTCTAAGCATGAATGACGCCTTCACCAGGTGGTCTGTGGATGGATGTTGGTCCTGGGTGGTTCGTGGTGTTTTACCTGGCGTCTCGCTGCTTGGAGAAGGTGTCCTCGGTCGCTTGGCGATTGGTGGGAAGTCATCAGACTCCATGCCCATCCCGTTGTATCCGTGGCCGCTCGCCATGTCTCTATCCCTGTCTCTATGTTGTGTGTGTGTCATACCGGCCGATGTAAACAAGAAAAACTTGTTCCAGTGTTGTGGGTGTCACGGCGGCCGATGTAAACCTTGTTCGTCTCTATGTTCTGTCTCTATGTTCTTCCAGTGTTGTGGGTGTCCCTGTCTCTATGTTGTGTGTGTCACGGCGGCCGATGTAAACCTGACGCGTATTTGACTAAGTTGTTGTTATGGTTGGTTTGTTGATGTTTTTCTTTTCGGCGCCTCTAAGGACCCTTGGACGGCGTGTGTAAAGTGTATAAACAACAACATACTATCATTATAATGTACTATTTATCCCTACATATTGATAGCTAGACTCATTGTTATATATAAAGGTAAAGTTTTATATTTTTATCATAATGGCGTGTGGCTACGAAAAAAATGGCGTCTGCACCTCATCCACCCAGAACAACAACAATACTATCATTATAATGCACTAGCTATCCCTACATTATATATAGCTAGACTCACTGTTATATATAAAGGTAAAGTTTTATATTTTTATCATAATGGCGTGTGGGTACGAAAAAAATGGCGTCTGCACCTCATCCTAACAGAAGGACACTGTACTATTTCTCCCTCAATATAGATAGATACTCATTGTTATATATAAACATACAACAAAGGAAGAGGATGAAACCTGCTAACTTCACCCTGGGAATAAAACAGTATAAGGGCGGAACAATTTAAGTTGTCTAGGAAGTCCGTCCTCTGTATTCTCTCCTAGGAAAAGATAGAATGCAGGAATGAAATAAAAATAGTCTCCCTGAACACTGTAATAAATGTCTTGGCTATCCTGGGTGTGGATGCCCCAGTGTTAGTGATAGTGATAGTGACGGGGCGAGGATATCGAGAGGTACCTTCCGTATCCCGAAGTGTCTCCGGCGACTTCGACGCCGAAGGAATGCCGGCCAAGAAACGACGAAGATGGAAGACGTACACGAAGAAGAGAAGGAAAACCTAGACGAAGAGGAGGAGGAGCTGTGTTTGTTCCTGCAGCTGGAACAGTTGGTGAAGGATGAAGAGGAAGACGAGGAAGAAAAGAACAAGAATCAGAACATGTTTTTGTTCCTTGAGTTGCAGAAGATTGCGAAAATGCAACAAGACAAGCTTGAAGAAAACCAAACCGCGGAGGAAGAGGTGAAGAAGCCACGAAGAAAAGTGAGTTTCAACTTTGACAACCTCACCTCCACCATCAAGGAGAGGGAGCTGTACCGAGGGCGAGAGTACTTCAGGTACTTCAAACCACTCTCTGTCCTCCGCCCGGCCCTATGCCCTCAGAAGGAGACGGGCTTCGTGGACGCCATTCCACACAGCGAGGTGAGAGTCCAGCAGGGCAAGACAACTTCCACCAAAATATTCGAGGGCAAGAAACCCTCCCGCATCCCAGTCCCCATTTCGACCAGGAAGTTCTCGGCCCTCGGCTCCCAACTCAAAGATGAAATGCGGGAAGTGGAGGAAAATGAACAGAAAGAAGTCCAAGAGAAAGAATGCATGGACAAAGAAGAGGACGAGCTGTCTTTGTTCTTGCAGCTGGAACAGATGGTCAAGGATGACGAGAAAGAAGATGTAATTAAAGAAAACCAAGCCGTAGAGAAAAAGGTGAAGAAGACACGCTCCGGCATCCCAGTGCCCATCGCACTCTTTGGGATTAGCAGCTCCGGGCGATGCGAGGGCAAGATCGAGAAAGACAAGGCGACTTCCAAAACCTTCGAGGGCAAGAAACCTTCCCGCATCCCAGTCCCCATCTCGGCCAGGAAGTCCTCGACATGGAACACACAGACCAAAGATGCAATGCCGAAAGTGGAGGAAGAGGAACAGCAAGAAATGAATGCAGAGAAGGAGAAACAGGACGAGTTGTCTGTGTTCCTCGCTCTCGCAGAACAGCTGGATAAAGAGGAACAGGACGAATTGTCTTTGTTCCTGCAGCTGGAACAGATGGTGCCGGATGAGGAGAGGGAAGAGGAAGAAAAGGAAGATTTATCTGTGTTCCTAGCTCTCGCAGAATTGGTGGATAATGACGAGACACAAGAACAAATGGAACAATTGTCAGCGTTCTTCCAGCTGGAACATTTGATGGAAAATAAGAAAGAACATAAGGAAGAAGAAGGTAATGAAAAGGATAGAGGAGCAAGACGAGTTGTCTTTGTTTCTGCAGCTGGAACAGAGGGTGAAGGAAGAAGAGATAGACGAGGAAGAAAACAAGCTTGAAGAAAACCAAGCCTTAGTCAAAACATGCGAGGGGAAGACACGCTCCCGCATCCCAGTGCCCATCCCACACATTGGGATTAGCGGCTCCGGACGATGCGAGGCGAGAGTCCAGCGGGACAACACGACTTCCACCAAAATATTCGAGGGCAAGAAACCCTCTCGCATCCCGGTCCCCATTTCGACCATGAACACACTACCCCGCCCCAAGACCAAAGATGAAATGTCGAAAGTGGAAATTAAGGAGAAAGAAGAAATTAACGAAGAGGAAGAGGAGGAACAGGACGAGTTGTCTGTGTTCCTCACTCTCGGAGAACAGCTGGAGAAGGAGGAGCAAGACGAGTTGTCTTTGTTCCTGCAGCTGGAACAGATGATGAAGGATGAGGAGATGGAAGAGGAAGAAAATAACGAATTGTCTTTGTTCATCGCTCTCGGAGAACAGCTGGAGAAGGAGGAGCAAGACGAGTTGTCTTTGTTCCTGCAGCTGGAACAGATGGTGCAGGATAAGGAGATGGTAGAGGAAGAAAAGAACGAGTTGTCTGTGTTCCTCACTCTCGGAGAACGGCTGGAGAAGGAGGAGCAAGACGAGTTGTCTTTGTTCCTGCAGCTGGAACAGATGGTGAAGGATGAGGAGATGGTAGAGGAAGAGAAGAAAGATTTGTCTGAGTTTTACACTCTCGCAGAATTGATGGATAACGACGAGACACAAGAACCAATGGAACTATTGTCAGCGTTCTTCCAACAATTATTGTTCACCTTCCTCTACTAATGTACAATGTAACACCAATGTAATGAATTAATATAATAAATAAAGAAACACTACTGAATCAGATCGTATCATTTCAAGTTTATCCTAACCAGTAGTAGTAGCAGTAGTAGTAGTAGTAGTAGTAGTAGTAGTAGTAGTAGTAGTAGTAATAATAGTAGTAAGTGTTGTCGCAATTTAGTCTCCCAGTGAGTAAGACGTAATGACCCTTATTTTACATATAATTAGATTATCATCTATCACACTAATATAATAACTACCATACTACCATGATCTTGTCCAGTCCAACTGTTACACAAAATATTCCATTCTCCCCACACCACCTTACGTCACCATGAACTGAAATATACATCTTACGCTGGCAACTCAACGAATTATCAACTAACTCCTTTTTACGTTACAGTTGAAGTTAACATCCTTAGTCTTTTTGTATTGTGTGTGTGTAATAATGTAAGTGATGGCAGTGTAGTTTGCCTGTTTGTCTATCAGTATATTGCGAGAGGTTAGTTAGGTTAGGTTAGCAGTAGAGGATTGTAATGTGAGTCTGACATCAATAAGGGAATGATATTCTTAACCTCGGGAGAACACGCTAATGTTATCTAAATATTATCACCAAAACCATACTTAAACACACTTATAAATACATGACATTAATGCAAACATGAAAACATTCTTACGTCTACCTTCCCTGACACACATCTACTTACCTTCCTCTATTCAGTCTGACAGGAGTTAAATTATCACCATTACGTTATCAATACTTTGTAACACGTTATATCCTTAAATCCTTACCAGTTTACGTTGTATTATCATTCCTGTGGCCGTGACAGCGTTAAAAAAAGACGATGTGTGACTCGTATTCGCCGTATTTGACTAAGTTGTTGTTATGGTTTGTTGATGTGTTTCTTTTCGGCGCCTCTAAGGACCCTTGGACGGCGTGTGTAAAGTGTATAAACAACAACAATACTATCATTATAATGTACTATCTATCCCTTAATATTGATAGCTAGACTCATTGTTATATATAAAGGTAAAGTTTTATATTTTTATCATAATGGCGTGTGGCTACGAAAAATATGGCATCTGCACCTCATCCTAACAGAAGGACACTGTACTATTTCTCCCTCAATATAAATAGATACTCATTGTTATATATAAACATACAACAAAGGAAGAGGATGAAACCTGCTAATTTCACCCTGGGAATAAAACAGTATAAGGGCGGAACAATTTAAGGTGTCTAGGAAGTCCGTCCTCTGTATTCTCTCCTAGGAAAAGATAGAATACGGGAATGAAATAAAAATAGTCTCCCTGAACACTATAATAAATGTCTTGGCTATCCTCCTCCTTCTCCTCTATCCCTTCTTACCTCCCTCTCCCTCCTTCTCTTACTACTACTACTTCAATACGTGCCTTCAATCTCTCTCTCTCTCTCTCTCTCTCTCTCTCTCTCTCTCTCTCTCTCTCTCTCTCTCTCTCTCTCTCTCTCTCTCTCTCTCTCTCTCTCTCTCTCTCTCTCTCTCTCTCTCTCTCTCTCTCTCTCGATTATATCATTTACCAAAAGCTAGGTATACATATAGATAAATAGATATATTTATACACTAAACTGCGAATAATTATGAACTTTATGCTACAAACTGCGTAGAGTATAACAATTTTAGACAGAAAGACATGTTAATCTATTATTCCAGCTATTTACTACAAGTAAATTGTAAATTGTAATGTGGGGGGGGAAAATGTGCCAGGCAACAAAGGCCATATGGCACTATTGGGGTAGCAGGGTTAGGTAGCAGGACTAGGTGGGGGGGTAGGGTCGGGTATGGGTTAGATTAGATGTAGGACGTTAGTGGTACGAAGAAAGGATATACGGGCAGGGAGTGAAAAGGAAGGGGACTCAGCGAGCATGTCAGCAAGACGAGGGGCACGGTGCAGGGAGGAAAGGTGGGGGAAGGCTGCAAGACGAGGGGTTGCGAAGATGGGACATGAAAGGAGGAGATGAGGAAGGGAGGAAAGGACGCCACAAGATGGGCAGACGGGGGGAGGGGAACGGGACATCAGGTAGGAATGGGTGAGTCTGGTGTGACCAATTCGTAAGCGGGCCAGGGCAGTCTCCCAGCGTCTAGTAGGATGAGATGGGTAGGACCAAGGGGAAACAGAAGGCTTGACAGCGTGGAGTTTATTAGAGGTAAGGGTGGACCAGAAAGATTGCCAGCGGGTATAAAGGAAAGTCCGAAAAACTGAGAAGTAATCAGAAACAGGAAGGGAGGAAGTGCAAAAGGTAGGAAGGGTGAGGGCGTCATGTGCCAGAGAGTCAACAGTATCGTTACCAGGGATTCCAACATGACTGGGAACCCAGCAAAAACGAACTGTTTTGTGACGGACAGAAAGGCGGAATAACCAGTCCTGGATGTCGCGGACAAGAGGGTGTGAAGAGGAAAAGGAAGATAAAAGGGAGAGGGACGACCGAGAGTCGGTAAAAATAGTATAAGAAGAAGTGGTGAGGCGGAAGATGCGGCGGAGGGCAAAAAGAATCGCGAACAGCTCAGTAGTAAGAACACTGGCTTCAAGAGGGAGGCGGTATTGGAAATAAGTGTCAGGAAACAGGACAGCACAGCCCGAGCCAGTAGAAGACTTGGAGCCATCTGTATAAACGTGTATGCTACCAGAATGAGTAGGAAAATGAGCCGAGAAATGGGAGCGTAAGACACAGGAAGGGGTATTAGATTTCGGAGAGATAGGGAAGACAGAGGAGCAAAAGGAGAGGTGAGGGGAGAGCCAGGGGGGAGTAGAGGAAACAGAGAATGGAAGCGGATTAAGGGAGGGGGAAGAAGGATGGGACAGAAGGGCACGCATACGGGTGGGGAAGGGAACAGGTAAGCGAGGTCGAGTGGCAAAGGTTGCAGAGAGAGAAGGAGGGATACGCAAAGCGGAGGAGGGAAATTGAAGGGAACGGGCATAACAGCGGAGGGAAAGGAGGTCCCGGCGACGGGGAAGAGAAGGGAGGCCGGCTTCAGTGTATAAGCTCTCCACAGGGGAGGATCGGAAAGCTCCAAGAGCGAGGCGGAGACCAGGGTCAAGGAGGCTGAGGACGGAGGGGGAGGCGGAAGAATAAACATGGCAGCCATAATCAAGGACAGAAAGGACCAGTACAGTATGCAGCGAAAGCAGAGTCTTGCGGTCAGCACCCCAAGACACATGGGAGAGGGTTTGTAGAAGGCGGAGGCGGCGAAAGGCGGTATCCTTGAGAGAGAGGACATGCTGGCGCCAAGTAAGGCGAGAGTCGAAGATAAGACCAAGAAACTTGCCCGATGTGCGATATTCAAGAGGGGTGCCATAAAGAAGAAGGGGAGGAGGACAAGCAGTACGGGACCGTGAAAAGTAGATAGAGAAAGACTTTGTAGGGGAGAAGTGGAAGCCATGGTCGGTGGCCCAAGAGGAGGTGACAGTAACAGCAGATTGAAGAAGGCGATGGAGAAGGAAGGAGGAGCTGCTCGAGGCATAAATGGCGAAATCGTCTACATAAAGAGTGGACCTGACACCAGGCGGGAGGGTAGAAACGATGCCGTCAATGGCCAGGAGGAAGAGGGTAGTACTCAGGACCGAGCCCTGGGGCACACCCTCGTACTGACAGAAGGAGGGGGAGCAAGAGGAAGCAACCCTAACGCGGAAGGAACGGTTTCGCAGGAAGTTATGGAGGAAAACCCCCATGTTGCCAGAGACACCGACACAGGACAGCTGGTGAAGGATGTGATGGCGCCAAGTAGTGTCGTAAGCTTTTTCGAGATCAAAGAAAACAGCTAAGACAGATTCTCGTCGGGCAAAAGCAGAAGTAATATATGTTTGTAAGCGGGCGAGAGGCTCCGCTGTACCACGGGCACGTCGAAAGCCAAACTGAGTGGGGGAGAGAAGGTTCTTTGACTCGAGGTACCACATCAATCGGAGATTGATCATGCGCTCAAGTAGCTTGCAGACACAGCTAGTCAGAGCAATGGGTCTATAATCCTGGGGAAGAGTACCAGACTTGTTAGGCTTAAGAAAAGGGAGTATAAGTGCATTGCGCCACTGGGGTGGGAAATCCCCGGTTAGCCAAACGCGGTTATAAAGGGTAAGTAAGAAGGTCAGGGAGACAGTAGGAAGGTGGCGGAGCATCTGATAGTGAACACCATCAGGGCCCGCAGAGGTGTTACGACAGCACTTCAAGGCAGAGGTAAGTTCAGAGGGGGAGAAGGGGGTGTTATATGAAGTATTAGAAGAGAGTGTGAAGGTAATAGGGGTGTGCTCACGTGTCGCCTTAAGGGCAGCAAACTCAGGAGGAAGATGGGAACCACTGCTGACGCTGCTAAAAAATGAGCCCAGTTCTGTGGCAACCTGGAGAGGTTCAGCAATATCACCCTGGGGGAGGCGAAGTACAGGAGCATAGGAAGGTGGGTGTTTACCTGATAATTTATGAATACGGCGCCAGACTGAAACAATGGGGGTAGAGGAAGTCAAGGTAGACACATAAGCACGCCAACTGTTGGACTGAGCCAATTTAGTGGTCCGGCGGAACCTAGCCGAGGCACGTTTAAAGTTAACAAAGGCCGGGAGCTGGCCGGGAGTGTCCCATTTACATCGGTAACTACTCCAGGCCGCCCGTTTCAAGCGAAAGGCAGTAGTGCAGGCAGGGTTCCACCAGGGAACACATTTGGAGGCAAAGGGGCGGGAAGTCCGGGGGATGGAGACAAAAGCAGCAGCGAGAACAGACGTGATAAAGTAGATCAACATGTCAGAAGAGGAGGAAAAATCAGAAGAGGAGAGGCGAAGGGCAGATAGTGAGGCAAAAACACGCCAGTCTGCTCTACCAAAGCACCAGCGAGGGGGTCTGGGAAGAGGGATGTAGGAAGTAGGAGAAAGAAGAACTGGGAAATGATCACTACAGGGATTGTGGTCAAGAACCGACCAGTGGAGATCTAGTAGTAGGTCAGGGGAACAGAGGGCGAGGTCGAGGCAGGAAAAAGTC
>JAXIVD010000186.1:105000-115000 GCA_036785275.1 Cancer borealis | reverse complement strand
GAGAAAGAATGCATGGACAAAGAAGAGGACGAGCTGTCTTTGTTCTTGCAGCTGGAACAGATGATCAAGGATGACGAGAAAGAAGATGTAATTAAAGAAAACCAAGCCGTAGAGAAAAAGGTGAAGAAGACACGCTCCGGCATCCCAGTGCCCATCGCACACTTTGGGATTAGCAGCTCCGGGCGATGCGAGGGCAAGATCGAGAAAGACAAGGTGACTTCCAAAACCTTCGAGGGCAAGAAACCCTCCCGCATCCCAGTCCTCATCTCGGCCAGGAAGTCCTCGACATGGAACACACAGACCAAAGATGCAATGCCGAAAGTGGAGGAAGAGGAAAAGCAAGAAATGAATGCAGAGAAGGAGGAACAGGACGAGTTGTCTTTGTTCCTCGCTCTCGCAGAACAGCTGGATAAAGAGGAGCAGGACGAGTTGTCTTTGTTCTTGCAGCTGGAACAGATGGTGCAGGATGAGGAGATGGAAGTGGAAGAAAAGGAAGATTTATCTGTGTTCTTCGCTCTCGCAGAATTGGTGGATAATGACGAGACACAAGAACAAATGGAACAATTGTCAGCGTTCTTCCAGCTGGAACATTTGATGGAAAATAAGAAAGAACATAAGGAAGAAGAAGGTAATGAAACGGATAAAGAGGAACAAGACGGGTTGTCTTTGTTCATGCAGCTGGAACAGAGGGTGAAGGAAGAAGAGATAGACGAGGAAGAAAACAAGCTTGAAGAAAACCAAGCCTTAGTCAAAACATGCGAGGGGAAGACACGCTCCCGCATCCCAGTGCCCATCCCACACATTGGGATTAGCGGCTCCGGACGATGCGAGGCGAGACTCCAGCGGGACAACACGACTTCCACCAAAATATTCGAGGGCAAGAAACCCTCTCGCATCCCGGTCCCCATTTCGACCATGAACACACTACCCCACCCCAAGACCAAAGATGAAATGTCGAAAGTGGAAATTAAGGAGAAAGAAGAAATTAACGAAGAGGAAGAGGAGGAACAGGACGAGTTGTCTGTTTTTCTAGCTCTCGGAGAACAGCTGGAGAAGGAGGAGCAAGACGAGTTGTCTTTGTTCCTGCAGCTGGAACAGATGGTGAAGGATGAGGAGATGGTAGAGGAAGAAAAGAACGAGTTGTCTGTGTTCCTCGCTCTCGGAGAACAGCTGGAGAAGGAGGAGCAAGACGAGTTGTCTTTGTTCCTGCAGCTGGAACAGATGGTGCAGGATAAGGAGATGGTAGAGGAAGAAAAGAACGAGTGTTCTGTGTTCCTCGCTCTCGGAGAACGGCTGGAGAAGGAAGAGCAAGACGAGCTGTCTTTGTTCCTGCAGCTGGAACAGATGGTGAAGGATAAGATGGTAGAGGAAGAGAAGAAAGATTTGTCTGAGTTTTACACTCTCGCAGAATTGATGAATAACGACGAGACACAAGAACCAATGGAACTATTGTCAGCGTTCTTCCAACAATTATTGTTCACCTTCCTCTACTAATGTACAATGTAACACCAATGTAATGAATTAATATAATAAATAAAGAAACACTACTGAATCAGATCGTATCATTCCTTTCAAGTTCATCCTAACTAGTAGTAGTAGTAGTAGTAGTAGTAGTAGTAGTAGTAGTAGTAGTAGTAGTAGTAGTAGTAGTAGTTGTAGTAGTAGTAGTACTAGTAGTAGTAGTAATAATAGTAGTAAGTGTTGTCGCAATTTAGTCTCCCAGTGAGTAAGACGTAATGACCCTTATTTTACATATAATTAGATTATCATCTATCACACTAATATAATAACTACCATACTACCATAATCTTGTCTAGTCCCCTGGGCGGACGGAGATTATTTGGGCGAATCTCCTTTCACGTGTAGCCTCTGTTCACCTAGGAGTGAGTAGGTACGGGATGTAAGTCGAGGGGTTGTGACCTCGTTGTCCCGGTGTGTTGTGTGAGTGGTCTCGGTCCAACCCAAAGACTGGTCACTAAGAGCTCTGAGCTCTTTCCATAGGGGGACGGCCGGCTGTCTCGAGAGAGACCAGCAGCAGACTGTGACAGTGAACAGTGAACACACACACACACACACACACACACACACACACACACACACACACACACACACACACACACCACCACCACCACCTCCACCACCACTCCCTATTCCTCCTCCTAGTAAAAGTATATATATATATATATATATATATATATATATATATATATATATATATATATATTATATATATATATATATATATATATATATATATATATATATATATATATATATATATATATATATACATATATATATATATATATATATATATATATATATATATATATACATATATATATATATATATATATATATATATATATATATATATATATATTTATATATATATATATATATATATATATATATATATATATCCTTATATACCAAGGTAAGTAGCATACAACTCCAAGTTGGTTCCCGGTGGGCAGCGCCAGGCAGGAATTGACTCAGCTTGGAGTTAGTTAGGGTCTAGGGACACAAAATCTAGTTAAATCTGGTTAAATCTAGTTAAATCTGGTTAAATCCAGTTAAATATTCAGCCCGGTAGGAATTGACTCAGCTTGGAGTTAATCAGGGTTGAAAATACTACCTCAATATTCTCGCCATCGCAGTAAATCTAGCTGTCAATATTTGATATATAATTCAATAGCAATGCCCAGTTTTAAATCATTCCGTTCCTATTGTGCGAGTTTGTTTGGGTGTGGATGCCCCAGTGTTAGTGATAGTGATAGTGACGGGGCGAGGGTATCGAGAGGTACCTTCCGTATACCGAAGTGTCTCCGGCGACTTCGACGCCGAAGGAATGCCGGCCAAGAAACGACGAAGATGGAAGACGTACACGAAGAAGAGAAGGAAAACCTAGACGAAGAGGAGGAGGAGCTGTGTTTGTTCCTGCAGCTGGAACAGTTGGTGAAGGATGAAGAGGAAGACGAGGAAGAAAAGGACAAGAATCAGAACATGTTTTTGTTCCTTGAGTTGCAGAAGATTGCGAAAATGCAACAAGACAAGCTTGAAGAAAACCAAACCGCGGAGGAAGAGGTGAAGAAGACACGAAGAAAAGTGAGTTTCAACTTTGACAACCTCACCTCCACCATCAAGGAGAGGGAGCTGTACCGAGGGCGAGAGTACTTCAGGTACTTCAAACCACTCTCTGTCCTCCGCCCGGCCCTATGCCCTCAGAAGGAGACGGGCTTCGTGGACGCCATTCCACACAGCGAGGTGAGAGTCCAGCAGGGCAAGACAACTTCCACCAAAATATTCGAGGGCAAGAAACCCTCCCGCATCCCAGTCCCCATTTCGACCAGGAAGTTCTCGACCCTCGGCTCCCAACTCAAAGATGAAATGCAGGAAGTGGAGGAAAATGAACAGAAAGAAGTCCAAGAGAAAGAATGCATGGACAAAGAAGAGGACGAGCTGTCTTTGTTCTTGCAGCTGGAACAGATGGTCAAGGATGACGAGAAAGAAGATGTAATTAAAGAAAACCAAGCCGTAGAGAAAAAGGTGAAGAAGACACGCTCCGGCATCCCAGTGCCCATCGCACACTTTGGGATTAGCAGCTCCGGGCGATGCGAGGGCAAGATCGAGAAAGACAAGGCGACTTCCAAAACCTTCGAGGGCAAGAAACCCTCCCGCATCCCAGTCCCCATCTCGGCCAGGAAGTCCTCGACATGGAACACACAGACCAAAGATGCAATGCCGAAAGTGGAGGAAGAGGAACAGCAAGAAATGAATGCAGAGAAGGAGGAACAGGACGAGTTGTCTGTGTTCCTCGCTCTCGCAGAACAGCTGGATAAAGAGGAACAGGACGAGTTGTCTTTGTTCCTGCAGCTGGAACAGATGGTGCAGGATGAGGAGATGGAAGAGGAAGAAAAGGAAGATTTATCTGTGTTCCTCGCTCTCGCAGAATTGGTGGATAATGACGAGACACAAGAACAAATGGAACAATTGTCAGCGTTCTTCCAGCTGGAACATTTGATGGAAAATAAGAAAGAACATAAGGAAGAAGAAGGTAATGAAACGGATAAAGAGGAGCAAGACGAGTTGTCTTTGTTTCTGCAGCTGGAACAGAGGGTGAAGGAAGAAGAGATAGACGAGGAAGAAAACAAGCTTGAAGAAAACCAAGCCTTAGTCAAAACATGCGAGGGGAAGACACGCTCCCGCATCCCAGTGCCCATCCCACACATTGGGATTAGCGGCTCCGGACGATGCGAGGCGAGAGTCCAGCGGGACAACACGACTTCCACCAAAATATTCGAGGGCAAGAAACCCTCTCGCATCCCGGTCCCCATTTCGACCATGAACACACTACCCCGCCCCAAGACCAAAGATGAAATGTCGAAAATGGAAATTAAGGAGAAAGAAGAAATTAACGAAGAGGAAGAGGAGGAACAGGGCGAGTTGTCTGTTTTTCTAGCTCTCGGAGAACAGCTGGAGAAGGAGGAGCAAGACGGGTTGTCTTTGTTCCTGCAGCTTGAACAGATGGTAAAGGATGAGGAGATGGTAGAGGAAGAAAAGAACGAGTTGTCTGTGTTCCTCGCTCTCGGAGAACGGCTGGAGAAGGAGGAGCAAGACGAGTTGTCTTTGTTCCTGCAGCTGGAACAGATGGTGCAGGATAAGGAGATGGTAGAGGAAGAAAAGAACGAGTTGTCTGTGTTCCTCGCTCTCGGAGAACGGCTGGAGAAGGATGAGCAAGACGAGTTGTCTTTGTTCCTGCAGCTGGAACAGATGGTGAAGGATGAGGAGATGGTAGAGGAAGAGAAGAAAGATTTGTCTGAGTTTTACACTCTCGCAGAATTGATGGATAACGACGAGACACAAGAACCAATGGAACTATTGTCAGCGTTCTTACAACAATTATTGTTCACCTTCCTCTACTAATGTACAATGTAACACCAATGTAATGAATTAATATAATAAATAAAGAAATACTACCGAATCAGATCGTATCATTCATTTCAAGTTCATCCTAACTAGTAGTAGTAGTAGTAGTAGTAGTAGTTGTAGTAGTAGTAGTACTAGTAGTAGTAGTAATAATAGTAGTAAGTGTTGTCGCAATTTAGTCTCCCAGTGAGTAAGACGTAATGACCCTTATTTTACATATAATTAGATTATCATCTATCACACTAATATAATAACTACCATACTACCATAATCTTGTCCAGTCCCCTGGGCGGACGGAGATTATTTGGGCGAATCTCCTTTCACGTGTAGCCTCTGTTCACCTAGCAGTGAGTAGGTACGGGATGTAAGTCGAGGGGTTGTGACCTCGTTGTCCCGGTGTGTTGTGTGAGTGGTCTCAGTCCAACCCAAAGATTGGTCACTAAGAGCTCTGAGCTCTTTCCATAGGGGGACGGCCGGCTGTCTCGAGAGACCAGCAGCAGACTGTGACAGTGAACAGTGAACACACACACACACACACACACACACACACACACACACACACACACCACCACCACCACCACCACCACCACTCCCTATTCCTCCTCCTAGTAAAAGTATATATATATATATATATATATATATATATATATATATATATATATATATATATATATATATATACATATATATATATATATATATATATATATATATATATATATATATACATATATATATATATATATATATATATATATATATATATATATATATATATATATATATATCCTTATATACCAAGGTAAGTAGCATACAACTCCAAGTTGGTTCCCGGTGGGCAGCGCCAGGCAGGAATTGACTCAGCTTGGAGTTAGTTAGGATCTAGGGACACAAAATCTAGTTAAATCTGGTTAAATCTAGTTAAATCTGGTTAAATCCAGTTAGATATTCAGCCCGGTAGGAATTGACTCAGCTTGGAGTTAATCAGGGTTGAAAAAACTACCTCAATATTCTCGCCATCGCAGTAAATCTAGCTGTCAATATTTGATATATAATTCAATAGCAATGCCTAGTTTTAAATCATTCCGTTCCTATTGTGCGAGTTTGTTTGGGTGTGGATGCCCCAGTGTTAGTGATAGTGATAGTGACGGGGCGAGGGTATCGAGAGGTACCTTCCGTATCCCGAAGTGTCTCCGGCGACTTCGACGCCGAAGGAATGCCGGCCAAGAAACGACGAAGATGGAAGACGTACACGAAGAAGAGAAGGAAAACCTAGACGAAGAGGAGGAGGAGCTGTGTTTGTTCCTGCAGCTGGAACAGTTGGTGAAGGATGAGGAGGAAGACGAGGAAGAAAAGAAAAAGAATCAGAACATGTTTTTGTTCCTTGAGTTGCAGAAGATTGCGAAAATGCAACAAGACAAGCTTGAAGAAAACCAAGCCGCGGAGGAAGAGGTGAAGAAGCCACGAAGAAAAGTGAGTTTTAACTTTGACAACCTCACCTCCACCATCAAGGAGAGGGAGCTGTACCGAGGGCGAGAGTACTTCAGGTACTTCAAACCACTCTCTGTTCTCCGCCCGGCCCTATGCCCTCAGAAGGAGACGGGCTTCGTGAACGCCATTCCACACAGCGAGGTGAGAGTCCAGCAGGGCAAGACAACTTCCACCAAAATATTCGAGGGCAAGAAACCCTCCCGCATCCCAGTCCCCATTTCGACCAGGAAGTTCTCGGCCCTCGGCTCCCAACTCAAAGATGAAATGCGGGAAGTGGAGGAAAATGAACAGAAAGAAGTCCAAGAGAAAGAATGCACGGACAAAGAAGAGGACGAGCTGTCTTTGTTCTTGCAGCTGGAACAGATGGTCAAGGATGACGAGAAAGAAGATGTAATTAAAGAAAACCAAGCCGTAGAGAAAAAGGTGAAGAAGACACGCTCCGGCATCCCAGTGCCCATCGCACACTTTGGGATTAGCAGCTCCGGGCGATGCGAGGGCAAGATCGAGAAAGACAAGGCGACTTCCAAAACCTTCGAGGGCAAGAAACCCTCCCGCATTCCAGTCCCCATCTCGGCCAGGAAGTCCTCGACATGGAACACACATACCAAAGATGCAATGCCGAAAGTGGAGGAAGAGGAACAGCAAGAAATGAATGCAGAGAAGGAGGAACAAGACGAGTTGTCTGTGTTCCTCGCTCTCGCAGAACAGCTGGATAAAGAGGAACAGGACGAGTTGTCTTTGTTCCTGCAGCTGGAACAGATGGTGCAGGATGAGGAGATGGATGAGGACAATGGAGTCGTGTTCTTTATGTACTCGATGATGGCATCGAGGTTACTACAAGTGTGTATATATATATATGTAGATTTTACTTGGTTGATTTCCTGCCACAATGTCTATAGAATTATAATATTTACCAAAAACACAATGAAAAAATCTGTGAATGGTATATTGTTAGACTTTATCTCACTCAAAAAAGTCGATGATTTTCTCAACATCTTTTTTATTTTTATTTTATTAGCATAAACCATACACCGCTGCCTTAATAATTATGTACCGAGTACAACGGGCCAACTATCATTACGGTGATTCCTTTGCGGAATCACCGGTAAATCCTCGTATTCTCGACGCTCGTTAAGATACCTTGTTATGGTTAGAGTAGGTACTACTAGCGAAAGAGGATGATGGGAAAAACGCGTGACGTCGCTGGAACTGAGGATATATATACCGGTCTGGGCGGGAGGTCAGTCACTAGTGTTCCGTGACCCCGCTCCAGACAGCTGCCGAGAGGACCAGCAAAAGACTGTTTTTCGGTTGGTGTTTGACGAAGGCTGCATGTGGAGTTGCCTCTCAAACAAGGACGACGGCCAGAAGGACCCAGTGACTCTCAAACAATATTTGTGGCGTGAGTGTATTTTGGTCGTTTTTCCATCAGTTCCCTCACGTATAGTTAGGTAGGATAGAATAGGAATATTTGTGTTAAGGTATATGTTTATGTTTGTGTCGCTAAGGGTGGATAAGCATTTGTAAGAGCACCACCACGGATATAGCGAGTACTTTATTTACTTTATTCATCATTAAAGTTGTCCATTATTTTTATATTCGTTTTCTGTTCATATACGAACGTCTGAGACTCGGTACAGTGGTTGCAGCGGTGTAGATGCAAATTACGCATCAGCCCACGTTGTCCGGTTGACGCTACAGTGTGCTAGTTAAATAGGTAATTAGCCCCCCTTCCAGTTAATTTTTTATTCCCTTACAGAGTAGTGATTAGTGATTGGTGATTAGAATAGTTACGTAGAGTTAATAGTGATGCATTGTTTTCTTTTTTTTAAGTGTTAGTGATAGTGTTAGTGGACTAATACGCTCAAAGTCTCCTCTGCGGGCACCTGTCCCCAGATTGTTAAGTGAGTCGCGGTCTTCGGATCGCCGGGCGTCCTTCCCCCCCTCCAATTAAATTTTAATTATGAATTCTCAGAT
This sequence comes from Cancer borealis, assembly GCA_036785275.1. Lineage (NCBI taxonomy): Eukaryota > Metazoa > Arthropoda > Malacostraca > Decapoda > Cancridae > Cancer > Cancer borealis. Next base: position 106,603 of record JAXIVD010000186.1, on the reverse strand, counting down.
AGACTTGTTAGGCGACTCGTGGTTTCCCCAGGAGGAAGTAACAGAAGTGGGTGAACAAGCGCTTGGTGGAGCAATAAAACCAGAGTGTTCAGAAGTCGGTCATTACGATCAGAGGAAGATGGAGTCCTTTATTATTCTAAACAGAAAAGAAATAACACCTTGCTCGATTCGTTGGTAGTGCCCACGGTAATGAAACGGAAAGCCCATGCTATGTTTTTTTAAATTGAAACGTCGGATGAGTGTGACGCGGGAGTTAGGGATATTAACTTATACGTGAGGGCGACTATGGTGGTGCCAAATACACACTCCTCCATTTCGAGGGTGGACGAGGCAGTTACTACTACAACCATCATTACAACCACCACCTCATTGTCAACGACGACACAATCCACCGTGCCGCGGACAAGTTAACACTAGTTGTGGGTGATGGAAGTTCTATAGTCGACATGAGCGAGATCGTGTTTCCTTCCGAGGATGAGGATGACACGGAGGAACCACGCAGAGCCCGAAGGCCTGTGAGGAATTCCTAGAGGAGTGTTGAGAGGGAGAGATGGTAGTAAGTAGACCCCTGGGTGGTTAAAGGAAAGGTTACTGCCTATAAAAACTCTTTTGCAGCGGCGAGGAGATGCCGAACTGGTAAACTGGTCCCGCAGCTGAAGCAGAGATCACCGCAGTCCTGGGGGCTCTGTAGTGCCCAGGTAAAGGACTGGAAGTTCACCCCCCATGGATGAAGGCTTTGGTGAGACCCCGTCGAGGATCACCACCCTGCTCAGTTTGCCAGGACTGGTTGGGAGTTGGGTTCACCTATTCCGACCAGGAGGTAGAGTCACGTCTGACTCGGAAGTCTTGCATAGAGACCAGAAGAAAGAAGAAGAAGAAGAAGAAGACCGGTCCCGACTTATGTTGATAATATATAAACTCATGTTCTTACGAGTGTGAGAATACGAGGATTTATTTTTTTTAAAGAGGAAAGCCGTGTACCGAGTACAACGGGCCAACTATCATTACGGTGATTCCTTTGCGGAATCACCGGTAAATCCTCGTATTCTCGACGCTCGTTAAGATACCTTGTTATGGTTAGAGTAGGTACTACTAGCGAAAGAGGATGATGGGAAAAACGCGTGACGTCGCTGGAACTGAGGATATATATACCGGTCTGGGCGGGAGGTCAGTCACTAGTGTTCCGTGACCCCGCTCCAGACAGCTGCCGAGAGGACCAGCAAAAGACTGTTTTTCAGTTGGTGTTTGACGAAGGCTGCATGTGGAGTTGCCTCTCAAACAAGGACGACGGCCAGAAGGACCCAGTGACTCTCAAACAATATTTGTGGCGTGAGTGTATTTTGGTCGTTTTTCCATCAGTTCCCTCACGTATAGTTAGGTAGGATAGAATAGGAATATTTGTGTTAAGGTATATGTTTATGTTTGTGTCGCTAAGGGTGGATAAGCATTTGTAAGAGCACCACCACGGATATAGCGAGTACTTTATTTACTTTATTCATCATTAAAGTTGTCCATTATTTTTATATTCGTTTTCTGTTCGTAAACCAACGTCGGACCCTCGGTACAATTATATACACCAAATAGGAAGACATATTCTCTTCCA
>JAXIVD010000186.1:90000-97500 GCA_036785275.1 Cancer borealis | reverse complement strand
GCCCTCAGAAGGAGACGGGCTTCGTGGACGCCATTCCACACAGCGAGGTGAGAGTCCAGCAGGGCAAGACAACTTCCACCAAAATATTCGAGGGCAAGAAACCCTCCCGCATCCCAGTCCCCATTTCGACCAGGAAGTTCTCGGCCCTCGGCTCCCAACTCAAAGATGAAATGCGGGAAGTGGAGGAAAATGAACAGAAAGAAGTCCAAGAGAAAGAATGCATGGACAAAGAAGAGGACGAGCTGTCTTTGTTCTTGCAGCTGGAACAGATGGTCAAGGATGACGAGAAAGAAGATGTAATTAAAGAAAACCAAGCCGTAGAGAAAAAGGTGAAGAAGACACGCTCCGGCATCCCAGTGCCCATCGCACACTTTGGGATTAGCAGCTCCGGGCGATGCGAGGGCAAGATCGAGAAAGACAAGGCGACTTCCAAAACCTTCGAGGGCAAGAAACCCTCCCGCATCCCAGTCCCCATCTCGGCCAGGAAGTCCTCGACATGGAACACACATACCAAAGATGCAATGCCGAAAGTGGAGGAAGAGGAACAGCAAGAAATGAATGCAGAGAAGGAGGAACAGGACGAGTTGTCTTTGTTCCTCGCTCTCGCAGAACAGCTGGATAAAGAGGAGCAGGACGAGTTGTCTTTGTTCCTGCAGCTGGAACAGATGGTGCAGGATGAGGAGATGGAAGAGGAAGAAAAGGAAGATTTATCTGTGTTCCTCGCTCTCGCAGAATTTGTGGATAACGACGAGACACAAGAACAAATGGAACAATTGTCAGCGTTCTTCCAGCTGGAACATTTGATGAAAAATAAGAAAGAACATAAGGAAGAAGAAGGTAATGAAACGGAAACAGAGGAGCAAGACGAGTTGTCTTTGTTCCTGCAGCTGGAACAGAGGGTGAAGGAAGAAGAGATAGACGAGGAAGAAAACAAGTTTGAAGAAAACCAAGCCTTAGTCAAAACATGCGAGGGGAAGACACGCTCCCGCATCCCAATGCCCATCAGACACTTTGGGATTAGCGGCTCCGGGCGATGCGAGGCGAGAGTCCAGAGGGTCAACACGACTTCCACCAAAATATTCGAGGGCAAGAAACCCTCTCGCATCCCGGTCCCCATTTCGACCATGAAGACACTACCCCGCCGCAAGACCAAAGATGAAATGTCGAAAGTGGAAATTAAGGAGAAAGAAGAAATTAACGAAGAGGAAGAGGAGGAACAGGACGAGTTGTCTGTGTTCCTCGCTCTCGGAGAACAGCTGGAGAAGGAGGAGCAAGACGAGTTGTCTTTGTTCTTGCAGCTGGAACAGATGATGAAGGATGAGGAGATGGAAAAGGAAGAAAAGAACGAATTGTCTTTGTTCTTCGCTCTCGGAGAACAGCTGGAGAAGGAGGAGCAAGACGAGTTGTCTTTGTTCCTGCAGCTGGAACAGATGGTGAAGGATGAAGAAATGGTAGAGGAAGAAAAGAACGAGTTGTCTTTGTTCCTCATTCTCGGAGAACGGCTGGAGAAGGAGGAGCAAGACGAGTTGTCTTTGTTCCTGCAGCTGGAACAGATGGTGAAGGATGAGGAGATGGTAGAGGAAGAGAAGAAAGATTTGTCTGAGTTTTACACTCTCGCAGAATTGATGGATAACGACGAGACACAAGAACCAATGGAACTATTGTCAGCGTTCTTCCAACAATTATTGTTCACCTTCCTCTACTAATGTACAATGTAACACCAAGGTAATGAATTAATATAATAAATAAAGAAACACTACTGAATCAGATCGTATCATTTCAAGTTTATCCTAACCAGTAGTAGTAGTAGTAGTAGTAGTAGTAGTAGTAGTAGTAGTAGTAGTAGTAATAATAGTAGTAAGTGTTGTCGCAATTTAGTCTCCCAGTGAGTAAGACGTAATGACCCTTATTTTACATATAATTAGATTATCATCTATCACACTAATATAATAACTACCATACTACCATAATCTTGTCCAGTCCAACTGTTACACAAAATATTCCATTCTCCCCACACCACCTTACGTCACCATGAACTGAAATATACATCTCATGCTGGCAACTCAACGAATTATCAACTAACTCCTTTTTACGTTACAGTTGAAGTTAACATCCTTAGTCTTTTTGTATTGTGTGTGTGTAATAATGTAAGTGATGGCAGTGTAGTTTGCCTGTTTGTCTGTCAGTATATTGCGAGAGGTTAGTTAGGTTAGGTTAGCAGTAGAGGATTGTAATGTGAGTCTGACATCAATAAGGGAATGATATTCTTAACCTCGGGAGAACACGCTAATGTTATCTAAATATTATCACCAAAACCATACTTAAACACACTTATAAATACATGACATTAATGCAAACATGAAATCATTCTTACGTCTACCTTCCCTGACACACATCTACTTACCTTCCTCTACTCAGTCTGACAGGAGTTAAATTATCACCATTACGTTATCAATACTTTGTAACACGTTATATCCTTAAATCCTTACCAGTTTACGTTGTATTATCATTCCTGTGGCCGTGACAGCGTTAAAAAAGACGATGTGTGACGCGTATTCGCCGTATTTGACTAAGTTGTTGTTATGGTTTGTTGATGTTTTTCTTTTCGGCGCCTCTAAGGACCCTTGGACGGCGTGTGTAAAGTGTATAAACAACAACAATACTATCATTATAATGTACTATCTATCCCTTAATATTGATAGCTAGACTCATTCTTATGTATAAAGGTAAAGTTTTATATTTTTATCATAATGGCGCGTGGCTACGAAAAATATGGCGTCTGCACCTCATCCACCCAGAACAACAACAATACTATCATTATAATGCACTATCTATCCCTACATTATAGATAGCTAGACTCACTGTTATATATAAAGGTAAAGTTTTATATTTTTATCATAATGGCGTGTGGCTACGAAAAATATGGCATCTGCACCTCATCCTAACAGAAGGACACTGTACTATTTCTCCCTCAATATAAATAGATACTCATTGTTATATATAAACATACAACAAAGGAAGAGGATGTAACCTGCTAACTTCACCCTGGGAATAAAACAGTATAAGGGCGGAACAATTTAAGGTGTCTAGGAAGTCCCTCCTCTGTATTCTCTCCTAGGAAAAGATAGATTACAGGAATGAAATAAAAATAGTCTCCCTGAACACTATAATAAATGTCTTGGCTATCCTCCTCCTTCTCCTCTATCCCTTCTTACCTCCCTCTCCCTCCTTCTCTTACTACTACTACTTCAATACGTGCCTTCAATCGGGTAGTAGAGGAAGGTGGGGGAGGGGTAGACGAAGGGGGCTGCACCGAAGAGCAGGCGGGGTAAGACGGGGAGGGGAGGGGAGAGTAAAGCGGTGAAGGGGGAGATGGCGGAGCGCCGGGTGCAGAGGGGGAGGAGGTGGACAGGAGGAGGGGTTGAGGAGGGGAGACAGCAGAGGGAGAAGGTGGAGAAGGGGGAGTCGGGGTAGGAGGAAGGTGCTTGGGGGGGGGGGGTGAATAGAGGCCACGACCTGGATAGGGGGAGCCGGGGGAGGAGATGAGGAAGAAGGAGGAGAGGACAATGGAGTCGTGTTCTTTATGTACTCGATGATGGCATCGAGGTTACTACAAGTGTGTATATATATATATATGTAGATTTTACTTGGTTGATTTCCTGCCACAATGTCTATAGAATTATAATATTTACCAAAAACACAATGAAAAAATCTGTGAATGGTATATTGTTAGACTTTATCTCACTCAAAAAAGTCGATGATTTTCTCAACATCTTTTTTATTTTTATTTTATTAGCATAAACCATACACCGCTGCCTTAATAATTATATACACCAAATAGGAAGACATATTCTCTTCCATTCTCAATTAAATAAAAAAGTTAAAATCAAATGTCTTTTCAACCAGGAAATAAAAGACATACGTATTTTCTTCCATTCTCAATAAAATAAAATAAAACAAAATAAATGTCTTTACAACCAGGAAATAAAAAGACACATTTTCTTCCATTCTCAATTAAATAAAAAGTTAAAATAAAATGTCTTTTCAGCCAAATTATAACGAAGCACAAATGTCCACTGGTCAACATTATTATGTATGTCTTAATTAGTTCTATATGTCTAAAAACGCATTCCCAAACGACCTTCAGATGCGGAGGAAATAAAAGGAAACTAGAGGGAACACATAGGAACACATAGGAAGAACAAACAGCAACAGGCCTACTGGCCCTTACGAGGCTGTTTGTGATAAACTAGACTACACTATCTAATCTGGGATGAAGGATACAGGATAGTAAGGGTGAGGGATTCTCCCACCAGCCACGACTGGCAGGAGAGGAAGGCCAACCATGCAATATAAGTAAAAATAAATAAATAAATGCGTGGAATTAGATTAGACTAGCCTATTACTACTGTCACTAACACTACTACCTGGCAAGCGATGTCAGGCCCCTAGCGACGTCCTTCCGAATCGAGATTTTGTAATTACTGTACATTAGAAGGAACTTGCTCAAAGTTTACTATGTTGACGAATAATGTTTTAGTTGCGGATTGGCTTCTAAGTATTTGTCCAGTCTATTTTTGAATGTATTAATTGTTTTACTGTCGACGACATTGGCGGGCAGGGAGTTCCAAACGTTAACGATCCGATTAAAAAAGAAATGTTTAGCTTCGTTTGATGTGAATCTTTTACCAGTAATCTTAAAAGTATGACGTCTTCTTGTTATATTTGATCGATCAAAAGTAATGTAATCTTCTGCATTGATATTATCAAATCCTTTAATTATCTTGAACATTTCAATTAAATCTCCTCTCATCCTTCGTTTTTCGAGGCTGAATAAGTTTAATTCTTTAAGTCTTTCTTCATAAGGTTTATTTTTCAGCCTTGGAATCATTTTCGTTATTCTACGCTGGACTCTTTCCAGTTTGTCAATGTCCTTTCTGTAATATGGGGACCAGAACTGTACGCAATATTCAAGATGAGGTCGTACTAGTGAATTATGCAGTTTTAATATGACTTTTTCTGATTTATTTTCGAAAGTACGCCCAATAAAGCCGACCAATCTGTTAGCGGTTTTAACTACCTCTGAGCAATGCTGACTGGGTTTTAAATCGCTTGATATTGTGATTCCTAGATCTTTTTCCTTGTTCACTGCAGAAAGTAGTTTTCCATTCATTTGGTACTGAACGTGATCATTATTTCTTCCGATATGTAGTACCTTACATTTATCAACGTTAAATTTCATTTGCCATTTATTGGCCCAAGACGTTAGTCGATCAAGGTCTGATTGTAAGACTTCTCTGTCACTTGTCGAAGTTACTTTACTGGCAATTTTCGTATCGTCAGCGAATTTTGATATTTTGCATGAGATCCCATCATCTATGTCATTAACATATATCAGAAACAAAATAGGGCCAAGTACTGAACCCTGTGGTACGCCACTTTTTACGTTTAACCATTGAGAGGAGACACCGTTTAAGACTACTCTCTGTTTACGTTAGGGAGGAGGAGGAGGAGGAGGAGGAGGAGGAGGAGGAGGAGGAAGAGGAGGAGGAAGTCTTAAGTAAAAATTGCTACTTATAATATTTGCACAAGAATCCTGAAACCCAACTGACCTCTATAGATACACAGGATATACATACATACATACATACATACATACATACATACATACATACATACTTACTGTACTGTCTTTATAAATGAGAGAGAGAGAGAGAGAGAGAGAGAGAGAGAGAGAGAGAGAGAGAGAGAGAGAGAGAGAGAGAGAGAGAGAGAGAGAGAGAGAGAGTTATTTTCACAAATGATTAGTGAGGAAAATGTAGTAATAGTAGTTGTAGTTATAGTTATTTAAGTGTGTGAGAATAACCTAACTTCAATGACCTATTAGAACACACTATAACAATCTACACACACACACACACACACACACACTCACACACACACACACACACACACTCATCACACGCAAATTACATCATATAAAATAACACTTAACCTGACGTACATTATTATTATTATTATTATTATTATTATCATTTTGTTATTTCGTGAAGAAGGGAAACTAATCTATACATATAATTACATCTTGGAAAGTCTAATCAATTTATACATATTATCTGTTTTCGTAATTCATCTATACATATTTTTTTATCCTGACAATCAATTTATACATATTTTTTTCATCATTTATTTTTATCTTAATATGTTTTACTGTGGCTAATATATAAAGTTTTCTTTCTTAATTTACATCACTGATACAAATTTCACAGTTTTAGGCAATGGTTCTAGTGTGTGTGTGTGTGTGTGTGTGTGTGTGTGTGTGTGTGTGTGTGTGTGTATGTGTGTGTGTGTGTGTGTGTGTGTGTGTGTGTGTATGTGTGTGTGTGTGTGTGTGTGTGTGTGTGTGTGTGTGGTAATCTTCCTTAATTAAGGTAGTGTGGCAGTAATCTCAATGCTGTGTAAGGCTGTGGTTGATAGTGTTAAGTGTGGTAGTGACACATGTAATCTTTCGTTCTTCACTTTCTATCATAGTTTTGACATCAGTTTTAAGTTATTATTCATTGTGGTATTAATTAATTGCATTTAATAACAAAGCAATTACCCAAAACTATAATAATTCATAATATATAGTACAGTAAAGAAAATAATTTTAAATAAACTGAAATTATTCTATCCTGTCAATTTCAATAAAAAAACAAACAATTATTTTAACCTGTCAGTTTCAGAAAATAAAATCTAGCGTATCAGTTTCAGTAAAAAAAAATTGAAATAAAATTGAATAAATGAAAAAAATAAAATAAAATAAAATAAACAGCAATCATTTCATCCTATCAGTAATCATTCCTATAACCAATAGAATCCTAAAAAAATATATAAAAAACAAACAAACACAACAGACATGTATAAATAGACCAAAATAGCAGAAAAAAACTCACATACCATAACACAACCAATCGAAAAAAAAAAAAAAAAAAAAAAAAAAAAAGCAAATCACTGAACAGGGAAAAAAAAAAAAAAATCACTGTACAGGGCAAGGCAAGGCAGGGCAAGGCAAAGCAAGGCAAGGCAAGGCAAGGGATGGGATGGGATGGGATGGAAAGGGAAGGAAAGGAAAGAGAAGGGAAGGGATGGGAAAGGAAGTAGTATTAATTTATTTTCATCAATTTTATTTTTGACGAAGGAAGAAGCAAGAAAGAAATGAAAGAACGGAGAGAAAGAAAAATACATAAAGAAATAGAGGAAAAGGGAAGGAATGGGAAGAATAATACAAAAATAAGGAAGATAAAATATATAACACACACACACACACACACACACACACACACACACACGACACACACACACACACACACACACACACACACACACACACACACACACACACTTACGTTATGTCAGGTGTGTAGGTGAAGACAGTCTGGTTATCACAATCTTCACCATTCTTCCTAAATAGCGATTATTTAGGGAAAATCTCTCCACTAATTCCTCCCAATGTGTCCT
>JAXIVD010000186.1:80000-85000 GCA_036785275.1 Cancer borealis | reverse complement strand
GTTTCTGCAGCTGGAACAGAGGGTGAAGGATGAGGAGATGGTAGAGGAAGAAAAGAACGAGTTGTCTGTGTTCCTCGCTCTCGGAGAACGGCTGGAGAAGGAGGAGCAAGACGAGTTGTCTTTGTTCCTGCAGCTGGAACAGATGGTGCAGGATAAGGAGATGGTAGAGGAAGAAAAGAACGAGTTGTCTGTGTTCCTCGCTCTCGGAGAACGGCTGGAGAAGGAGGAGCAAGACGAGTTGTCTTTGTTCCTGCAGCTGGAACAGATGGTGAAGGATGAGGAGATGGTAGAGGAAGAAAAGAAAGATTTGTCTGAGTTTTACACTCTCGCAGAATTGATGGATAACGACGAGACACAAGAACCAATGGAACTATTGTCAGCGTTCTTCCAACAATTATTGTTCACCTTCCTCTACTAATGTACAATGTAACACCAATGTAATGAATTAATATAATAAATAAAGAAACACTACTGAATCAGATCGTATCATTTCAAGTTCATCCTAACTAGTAGTAGTAGTAGTAGTAGTAGTAGTAGTAGTAGTAGTAGTAGTAGTAGTAGTAGTAGTAGTAATAATAGTAGTAAGTGTTGTCGCAATTTAGTCTCCCAGTGAGTAAGACGTAATGACCCTTATTTTACATATAATTAGATTATCATTTATCACACTAATATAATAACTACCATACTACCATAATCTTGTCCAGTCCCCTGGACGGACGGAGATTATTTGGGCAAATCTCCTTTCACGTGTAGCCTCTGTTCACCTAGCAGTGCGTAGGTACGGGATGTAAGTCGAGGGGTTGTGACCTCGTTGTCCCGGTGTGTTGTGTGAGTGGTCTCAGTCCAACCCAAAGATTGGTCACTAAGAGCTCTGAGCTCTTTCCATAGGGGGACGGCCGGCTGTCTCGAGAGAGACCAGCAGCAGACTGTGACAGTGAACACACACACACACACACACACACACACACACACACACACACACACACACACACACACACACACACACACACACACACACACACACGCACACACCACCACCACCACCACCACCACCACCACCACCACTCCCTATTCCTCCTCCTAGTAAAAGTATATATATATATATATATATATATATATATATATATATATATATATATATATATATATATATATATATATATACATATATATATATATATATATATATATATATATATATATATATATATATATATATATATATATATACATATACATATATATATATATATATATATATATATATATATATGTATATATATATATATATATATATATATATATATATATATATATATATATATATATATATATATATATATCCTTATATACCAAGGTAAGTAGCATACAACTCCAAGTTGGTTCCCGGTGGGCAGCGCCAGGCAGGAATTGACTCAGCTTGGAGTTAGTTAGGGTCTAGGGACACAAAATCTAGTTAAATCTGGTTAAATCTAGTTAAATCTGGTTAAATCCAGTTAAATATTCAGCCCGGTAGGAATTGACTCAGCTTGGAGTTAATCAAGGTTGAAAAAACTACCTCAATATTCTTGCCATCGCAGTAAATCTAGCTGTCAATATTTGATATATAATTCAATAGCAATGCCCAGTTTTAAATCATTCCGTTCCTATTGTGCGAGTTTGTTTGGGTGTGGATGCCCCAGTGTTAGTGATAGTGATAGTGACGGGGCGAGGGTATCGAGAGGTACCTTCCGTATCCCGAAGTGTCTCCGGCGACTTCGACGCCGAAGGAATGCCGGCCAAGAAACGACGAAGATGGAAGACGTACACGAAGAAGAGAAGGAAAACCTAGACGAAGAGGAGGAGGAGCTGTGTTTGTTCCTGCAGCTGGAACAGTTGGTGAAGGATGAAGAGGAAGACGAGGAAGAAAAGGACAAGAATCAGAACATGTTTTTGTTCCTTGAGTTGCAGAAGATTGCGAAAATGCAACAAGACAAGCTTGAAGAAAACCAAGCCGCGGAGGAAGAGGTGAAGAAGCCACGAAGAAAAGTGAGTTTTAACTTTGACAACCTCACCTCCACCATCAAGGAGAGGGAGCTGTACCGAGGGCGAGAGTACTTCAGGTACTTCAAACCACTCTCTGTTCTCCGCCCGGCCCTATGCCCTCAGAAGGAGACGGGCTTCGTAGACGCCATTCCACACAGCGAGGTGAGAGTCCAGCAGGGCAAGACAACTTCCACCAAAATATTCGAGGGCAAGAAACCCTCCCGCATCCCAGTCCCCATTTCGACCAGGAAGTTCTCGGCCCTCGGCTCCCAACTCAAAGATGAAATGCGGGAAGTGGAGGAAAATGAACAGAAAGAAGTCCAAGAGAAAGAATGCATGGACAAAGAAGAGGACGAGCTGTCTTTGTTCTTGCAGCTGGAACAGATGGTCAAGGATGACGAGAAAGAAGATGTAATTAACGAAAACCAAGCCGTAGAGAAAAAGGTGAAGAAGACACGCTCCGGCATCCCAGTGCCCATCGCACACTTTGGGATTAGCAGCTCCAGGCGATGCGAGGGCAAGATCGAGAAAGACAAGGTGACTTCCAAAACCTTCGAGGGCAAGAAACCGTCCCGCATCCCAGTCCCCATCTCGGCCAGGAAGTCCTCGACATGGAACACACATACCAAAGATGCAATGCCGAAAGTGGAGGAAGAGGAACAGCAAGAAATGAATGCAGAGAAGGAGGAACAGGACGAGTTGTCTGTGTTCCTCGCTCTCGCAGAACAGCTGGATAAAGAGGAGCAGGACGAGTTGTCTTTGTTCCTGCAGCTGGAACAGATGGTGCAGGATGAGGAGAGGGAAGAGGAAGAAAAGGAAGATTTATCTGTGTTCCTCGCTCTCGCAGAATTGGTGGATAATGACGAGACACAAGAACAAATGGAACAATTGTCAGCGTTCTTCCAGCTGGAACATTTGATGAAAAATAAGAAAGAACATAAGGAAGAAGAAGGTAATGAAACGGATGAAGAGGAGCAAGACGAGTTGTCTTTGTTTCTGCAGCTGGAACAGAGGGTGAAGGAAGAAGAGATAGACGAGGAAGAAAACAAGCTTGAAGAAAACCAAGCCTTAGTCAAAACATGCGAGGGGAAGACACGCTCCCGCATCCCAGTGCCCATCAGACACTTTGGGATTAGCGGCTCCGGGCGATGCGAGGCGAGAGTCCAGAGGGTCAACACGACTTCCACCAAAATATTCGAGGGCAAGAAACCCTCTCGCATCCCGGTCCCCATTTCGACCATGAAGACACTACCCCGCCGCAAGACCAAAGATGAAATGTCGAAAGTGGAAATTAAGGAGAAAGAAGAAATTAACGAAGAGGAAGAGGAGGAACAGGACGAGTTGTTTGTGTTCCTCGCTCTCGGAGAACAGCTGGAGAAGGAGGAGCAAGACGAGTTGTCTTTGTTCCTGCAGCTGGAACAGATGATGAAGGATGAGGAGATGGTAGAGGAAGAAAAGAACGAGTTGTCTTTGTTCCTCGCTCTCGGAGAACAGCTGGAGAAGGAGGAGCAAGACGAGTTGTCTTTGTTCCTGCAGCTGGAACAGATGGTGAAGGATGAGGAGATGGTAGAGGAAGAAAAGAACGAGTTGTCTTTGTTCCTCACTCTCGGAGAACGGCTGGAGAAGGAGGAGCAAGACGAGTTGTCTTTGTTCCTGCAGCTGGAACAGATGGTGCAGGATAAGGAGATGGTAGAGGAAGAAAAGAACGAGTTGTCTGTGTTCCTCGCTCTCGGAGAACGGCTGGAGAAGGAGGAGCAAGACGAGTTGTCTTTGTTCCTGCAGCTGGAACAGATGGTGAAGGATGAGGAGATGGTAGAGGAAGAGAAGAAAGATTTGTCTGAGTTTTACACTCTCGCAGAATTGATGGATAACGACGAGACACAAGAACCAATGGAACTATTGTCAGCGTTCTTCCAACAATTATTGTTCACCTTCCTCTACTAATGTACAATGTAACACCAATGTAATTAATTAATATAATAAATAAAGAAACACTACTGAATCAGATCGTATCATTTCAAGTTCATCCTAACTAGTAGTAGTAGTAGTAGTAGTAGTAGTAGTAGTAGTAGTAGTAGTAGTAATAGTAGTAGTAATAATAGTAGTAAGTGTTGTCGCAATTTAGTCTCCCAGTGAGTAAGACGTAATGACCCTTATTTTACATATAATTAGATTATCATCTATCACACTAATATAATAACTACCATACTACCATAATCTTGTCCAGTCCAACTGTTACACAAAATATTCCATTCTCCCCACACCACCTTACGTCACCATGAACTGAAATATACATCTCATGCTGGTTACTCAACGAATTATCAACTAACTCCTTTTTACGTTACAGTTGAAGTTAACATCCTTAGTCTTTTTGTATTGTGTGTGTGTAATAATGTAAGTGATGGCAGTGTAGTTTGCCTGTTTGTCTATCAGTATATTGCGAGAGGTTAGTTAGGTTAGGTTAGCAGTAGAGGATTGTAATGTGAGTCTGACATCAATAAGGGAATGATCTTCTTAACCTCGGGAGAACACGCTAATGTTATCTAAATATTATCACCAAAACCATACTTAAACACACTTATAAATACATGACATTAATGCAAACATGAAAACATTCTTACGTCTACTTTCCCTGACACACATCTACTTACCTTCCTCTATCCAGTCTGACAGGAGTTAAATCATCACCATTACGTTATCAATACTTTGTAACACGTTATATCCTTAAATCCTTACCAGTTTACGTTGTATTATCATTCCTGTGGCCGTGACAGCGTTAAAAAAGACGATGTGTGACTCGTATTCGCCGTGTTTGACTAAGTTGTTGTTATGGTTTGTTGATGCGTTTCTTTTCGGCGCCTCTAAGGACCCTTGGACGGCGTGTGTAAAGTGTATAAACAACAACAATACTATCATTATAATGTACTATCTATCCCTTAATATTGATACCTAGACTCATTCTTATGTATAAAGGT
>JAXIVD010000186.1:45000-75000 GCA_036785275.1 Cancer borealis | reverse complement strand
TATATATATATATATATATATATATATATATATATATATTGTTACGGTCACACCGTAACGGACACGGTTCTTATGCCCTAGTGCCGGGTGTCCACTTATGAACAACCCAGTAACAACCACGTTACGGGCGTGTACGAACTGTAGTGCTGATGTTTATACGTCCTTTTAACCCACCAAAGGACAAGGAAAGTCGACTATCTCGTAGGACTAGTCACTCTGAGGGCCACACGCCGGTGGCTGGACAATAGGCTTTAAACAAGAAGTGCCTGGTTAAGGAACCTATGCACTCTTAGCCCCCAAACACAGCACCTACAGCCACCCCGTTAACGTTAAGAGGTCGCCAGTTCTTTTAACCCTCCAAAGAACAAGGAATCTCCCAGTAGTAACCACCTTCTCCTTACATTCTAAAGAGACTTACAGTGAGCACAAGATTACAGTGCCTAGACAAGGAGCTATCGCTCCAACCAGAATACCGCCCACAAGGTGTCTTTCCACCCACTTCTGGTTGAATAATAACTCCTCTCGACTCCAATAACACCCTGCAAAGTAGCCTCCCACGAGGGGACTCCGTACAGTGCGTTATTTGAGTCGTAATTAATCAACACTGAGACGGGATTACTCCTCGTGTGTTCTCAAACAAGAGGCCCCTGATGACAGGCTCTCTCACAATGAGGACAACGCCGAAAAAAGCAAACAACGCCGACAAAGCAGACAACGCCGACAAAACGCAGACAACGCAGAAAACGCCGACAAAACGCAGACAACGCCGAAACTACTTCCCCGAGACTGAACAGTCTGACAAAATTCTAGGTGGAGTTCACCGCTAGTTAGGTGGTAATGATACTGTCACCACACTCGTCTCTGTGCTCTGGCTTGTAACCGTTTCCTCTACAGACAGGGCCCTGCTGTCTAGCTACACAAATATACCCCTTATCTAATAGGCCAAACAGATAACCCACTCCCTTAAATATGAGGAGGTTACAGGCAAAATAATGCCAATTAGTGGGGAGCTCAGAGCGCGAGGTGTTCTTGGTGATGACTAACGACTAACTGACTCTCTCACGACGTCTCCTCAAGCTCCCATCTGCCCAGGCAGAGATGCCAAATCGCACCACCGGCGCGCCGTGTTTCTCACACATCGCGCTGCATCGACAAACATAGCCTAATCAGATGCTTTCTTTCACAAAATCACTACAGGCCATGGAGACGACGCAGGACAACAACAAACATACGAGAAGAAGCGGAAGGGAATTGTTTACAAGATAGGATACCTTGCAACACAAAGAAGAAAGAGGGAAAGTCAGGAAAATTAGGAGAACGAAGAGAAAATAAAACATTTAACAAACCTCCCCTTAATACGCGCTGGCAACTCATCTCTCTCTCTCTCTCTCCCGCCACGCCTGGCTCCTGGCTGGATAACACGTGGTCTCCAGACAGAAAGGCGTAACACACAGACATATCACGTAGACACGTCCCCAACACTTCCCGTAGGGTGGGGCCCGCAACACGCCACAAAGGCATAACCCACAAACATAAAGAATGTAACTCTTCCATGTCCAGTCGCACCCAGCTGACACAAAGCACACTCCCACGCACATGGAAAGCACACACCCTCCACAACACCGTTCATGCCTCTCCAGTCGACACTACTATCACTGGCCGAGCCCGCACAGAGTGTCATAGCCTCAGCGTGGCCTTCCTCCTCACCCGCCTAACATTCTTCCTTCTCGCTCTCAGGGAATCTTCATTCCTCTGTGGGGCTTGACTCCCATCTTCCCTAGACGATGTTATGGTGACGGGCGGGGCCCGCAACAATATATATATATATATATATATATATATATATATATATATATATATATATATATATATATATATATCCTTATATACCAAGGTAAGTAGCATACAACTCCAAGTTGGTTCCCGGTGGGCAGCGCCAGGCAGGAATTGACTCAGCTTGGAGTTAGTTAGGGTCTAGGGACACAAAATCTAGTTAAATCTGGTTAAATCCAGTTAAATCCAGTTAAATATTCAGCCCGGCAGGAATTGACTCAGCTTGGAGTTAATCAGGGTTGAAAAAACTACCTCAATATTCTCGCCATCGCAGTAAATCTAGCTGTCAATATTTGATATATAATTCAATAACAATGCCCAGTTTTAAATCATTCCGTTCCTATTGTGCGAGTTTGTTTGGGTGTGGATGCCCCAGTGTTAGTGATAGTGATAGTGACGGGGCGAGGGTATCGAGAGGTACCTTCCGTATCCCGAAGTGTCTCCGGCGACTTCGACGCCGAAGGAATGCCGGCCAAGAAACGACGAAGATGGAAGACGTACACGAAGAAGAGAAGGAAAACCTAGACGAAGAGGAGGAGGAGCTGTGTTTGTTCCTACAGCTGGAACAGTTGGTGAAGGATGAAGAGGAAGACGAGGAAGAAAAGGACAAGAATCAGAACATGTTTTTGTTCCTTGAGTTGCAGAAGATTGCGAAAATGCAACAAGACAAGCTTGAAGAAAACCAAGCCGCGGAGGAAGAGGTGAAGAAGCCACGAAGAAAAGTGAGTTTTAACTTTGACAACCTCACCTCCACCATCAAGGAGAGGGAGCTGTACCGAGGACGAGAGTACTTCAGGTACTTCAAACCACTCTCTGTTCTCCGCCCGGCCCTATGCCCTCAGAAGGAGACGGGCTTCGTGGACGCCATTCCACACAGCGAGGTGAGAGTCCAGCAGGGCAAGACAACTTCCACCAAAATATTCGAGGGCAAGAAACCCTCCCGCATCCCAGTCCCCATTTCGACCAGGAAGTTCTCGGCCCTCGGCTCCCAACTCAAAGATGAAATGCGGGAAGTGGAGGAAAATGAACAGAAAGAAGTCCAAGAGAAAGAATGCATGGACAAAGAAGAGGACGAGCTGTCTTTGTTCTTGCAGCTGGAACAGATGGTCAAGGATGACGAGAAAGAAGATGTAATTAAAGAAAACCAAGCCGTAGAGAAAAAGGTGAAGAAGACACGCTCCGGCATCCCAGTGCCCATCGCACACTTTGGGATTAGCAGCTCCGGGCGATGCGAGGGCAAGATCGAGAAAGACAAGGCGACTTCCAAAACCTTCGAGGGCAAGAAACCTTCCCGCATCCCAGTCCCCATCTCGGCCAGGAAGTCCTCGACATGGAACACACATGCCAAAGATGCAATGCCGAAAGTGGAGGAAGAGGAACAGCAAGAAATGAATGCAGAGAAGGAGGAACAGGACGAGTTGTCTGTGTTCCTCGCTCTCGCAGAACAGCTGGATAAAGAGGAGCAGGACGAGTTGTCTTCGTTCCTGCAGCTGGAACAGATGGTGCAGGATGAGGAGATGGAAGAGGAAGAAAAGGAAGATTTATCTGTGTTCCTCGCTCTCGCAGAATTGGTGGATAATGACGAGACACAAGAACAAATGGAACAATTGTCAGCGTTCTTCCAGCTGGAACATTTGATGACAAATAAGAAAGAACATAAGGAAGAAGAAGATAATGAAACGGATAAAGAGGAGCAAGACGAGTTGTCTTTGTTCCTGCAGCTGGAACAGAGGGTGAAGGAAGAAGAGATAGACGAGGAAGAAAACAAGTTTGAAGAAAACCAAGCCTTAGTCAAAACATGCGAGGGGAAGACACGCTCCCGCATCCCAGTGCCCATCAGACACTTTGGGATTAGCGGCTCCGGGCGATGCGAGGCGAGAGTCCAGAGGGTCAACACGACTTCCACCAAAATATTCGAGGGCAAGAAACCCTCTCGCATCCCGGTCCCCATTTCGACCATGAAGACACTACCCCGCCGCAAGACCAAAGATGAAATGTCGAAAGTGGAAATTAAGGAGAAAGAAGAAATTAACGAAGAGGAAGAGGAGGAACAGGACGAGTTGTCTGTGTTCCTCGCTCTCGGAGAACAGCTGGAGAAGGAGGAGCAAGACGAGTTGTTTTTGTTCTTGCAGCTGGAACAGATGAAGAAGGATGAGGAGATGGAAAAGGAAGAAAAGAACGAATTGTCTTTGTTCTTCGCTCTCGGAGAACAGCTGGAGAAGGAGGAGCAAGACGAGTTGTCTTTGTTCCTGCAGCTGGAACAGATGGTGAAGGATGAAGAAATGGTAGAGGAAGAAAAGAACGAGTTGTCTTTGTTCCTCACTCTCGGAGAACGGCTGGAGAAGGAGGAGCAAGACGAGTTGTCTTTGTTCCTGCAGCTGGAACAGATGGTGAAGGATGAGGAGATGGTAGAGGAAGAGAAGAAAGATTTGTCTGAGTTTTACACTCTCGCAGAATTGATGGATAACGACGAGACACAAAAACCAATAGAACTATTGTCAGCGTTCTTCCAACAATTATTGTTCACCTTCCTCTACTAATGTACAATGTAACACCAATGTAATGAATTAATATAATAAATAAAGAAACACTACTGAATCAGATCGTATCATTTCAAGTTCATCCTAACTAGTAGTAGTAGTAGTAGTAGTAGTAGTAGTAGTAGTAGTAGTAGTAATAATAGTAGTAAGTGTTGTCGCAATTTAGTCTCCCAGTGAGTAAGACGTAATGACCCTTATTTTACATATAATTAGATTATCATCTATCACACTAATATAATAACTACCATACTACTATAATCTTGTCCAGTCCCCTGGGCGGACGGAGATTATTTGGGCGAATCTCCTTTCACGTGTAGCCTCTGTTCACCTAGCAGTGAGTAGGTACGGGATGTAAGTCGAGGGGTTGTGACCTCGTTGTCCCGGTGTGTTGTGTGTGAGTGGTCTCGGTCCAACCCAAAGATTGGTCACTATGAGCTCTGAGCTCTTTCCATAGGGGGACGGCCGGCTGTCTCGAGAGAGACCAGCAGCAGACTGTGACAGTGAACAGTGAACACACACACACACACACACACACACACACACACACACACACACACACACACACGCACACACACACACACACACACACACACACACACACACACACACACACACACACACACACACTACCACCACCACCACCACCACTCCCTATTCCTCCTCCTAGTAAAAGTATATATATATATATATATATATATATATATATATATATATATATATATATATATATATATATATATATATATATATATATATATATCCTTATATACCAAGGTAAGTAGCATACAACTCCAAATTGGTTCCCGGTGGGCAGCGCCAGGCAGGAATTGACTCAGCCTGGAGTTAGTTAGGGCCTAGGGACACAAAATCTAGTTAAATCTGGTTAAATCTAGTTAAATCTGGTTAAATCCGGTTAAATCCAGTTAAATATTCAGCCCGGCAGGAATTGACTCAGCTTGGAGTTAATCAGGATTGAAAAAACTACCTCAATATTCTCGCCATCGCAGTAAATCTAGCTGTCAATATTTGATATATAATTCAATAACAATGCCCAGTTTTAAATCATTCCGTTCCTATTGTGCGAGTTTGTTTGGGTGTGGATGCCCCAGTGTTAGTGATAGTGATAGTGACGGGGCGAGAGTATCGAGAGGTACCTTCCGTATCCCGAAGTGTCTCCGGCGACTTCGACGCCGAAGGAATGCCGGCCAAGAAACGACGAAGATGGAAGACGTACACGAAGAAGAGAAGGAAAACCTAGACGAAGAGGAGGAGGAGCTGTGTTTGTTCCTGCAGCTGGAACAGTTGGTGAAGGATGAAGAGGAAGACGAGGAAGAAAAGAACAAGAATCAGAACATGTTTTTGTTCCTTGAGTTGCAGAAGATTGCGAAAATGCAACAAGACAAGCTTGAAGAAAACCAAACCGCGGAGGAAGAGGTGAAGAAGCCACGAAGAAAAGTGAGTTTCAACTTTGACAACCTCACCTCCACCATCAAGGAGAGGGAGCTGTACCGAGGGCGAGAGTACTTCAGGTACTTGAAACCACTCTCTGTTCTCCGCCCGGCCCTATGCCCTCAGAAGGAGACGGGCTTCGTGGACGCCATTCCACACAGCGAGGTGAGAGTCCAGCAGGGCAAGACAACTTCTACCAAAATATTCGAGGGCAAGAAACCCTCCCGCATCCCAGTCCCCATTTCGACCAGGAAGTTCTCGGCCCTCGGCTCCCAACTCAAAGATGAAATGCGGGAAGTGGAGGAAAATGAACAGAAAGAAGTCCAAGAGAAAGAATGCATGGACAAAGAAGAGGACGAGCTGTCTTTGTTCTTGCAACTAGAACAGATGGTCAAGGATGACGAGAAAGAAGATGTAATTAAAGAAAACCAAGCCGTAGAGAAAAAGGTGAAGAAGACACGCTCCAGCATCCCAGTGCCCATCGCACACTTTGGGATTAGCAGCTCCGGGCGATGCGAGGGCAAGATCGAGAAAGACAAGGCGACTTCCAAAACCTTTCAGGGCAAGAAACCGTCCCGCATCCGAGTCCCCATCTCGGCCAGGAAGTCCTCGACATGGAACACACAGACCAAAGATGCAATGCCGAAAGTGGAGGAAGAGGAACAGCAAGAAATGAATGCAGAGAAGGAGGAACAGGACGAGTTGTCTGTGTTCCTCGCTCTCGCAGAACAGCTGGATAAAGAGGAGCAGGACGAGTTGTCTTTGTTCCTGCAGCTGGAACAGATGGTGCAGGATGAAGAGAGGGAAGAGGAAGAAAAGGAAGATTTATCTGTGTTCCTCGCTCTCGCAGAATTGGTGGATAATGACGAGACACAAGAACAAATGGAACAATTGTCAGCGTTCTTCCAGCTGGAATATTTGATGGAAAATAAGAAAGAACATAAGGAAGAAGAAGGTAATGAAACGGATAAAGAGGAGCAAGACGAGTTGTCTTTCTTCCTGCAGCTGGAACAGAGGGTGAAGGAAGAAGAGATAGACGAGGAAGAAAACAAGCTTGAAGAAAACCAAGCCTTAGTCAAAACATGCGAGGGGAAGACACGCTCCCGCATCCCAGTGCCCATCCCACACATTGGGATTAGCGGCTCCGGACGATGCGAGGCGAGAGTCCAGCGGGACAACACGACTTCCACCAAAATATTCGAGGGCAAGAAACCCTCTCGCATCCCGGTCCCCATTTCGACCATGAACACACTACCCCGCCCCAAGACCAAAGATGAAATGTCGAAAGTGGAAATTAAGGAGAAAGAAGAAATTAACGAAGAGGAAGAGGAGGAACAGGGCGAGTCGTCTGTTTTTCTAGCTCTCGGAGAACAGCTGGAGAAGGAGGAGCAAGACGAGTTGTCTTTGTTCCTGCAGCTGGAACAGATGGTGAAGGATGAAGAAATGGTAGAGGAAGAAAAGAACGAGTTGTCCTTGTTCCTCACTCTCGGAGAACGGCTGGAGAAGGAGGAGCAAGACGATTTGTCTTTGTTCCTGCAGCTGGAACAGATGGTGCAGGATAAGGAGATGGTAGAGGAAGAAAAGAACGAGTTGTCTGTGATCCTCGCTCTCGGAGAACGGCTGGAGAAGGAGGAGCAAGACGAGTTGTCTTTGTTCCTGCAGCTGGAACAGATGGTGAAGGATGAGGAGATGGTAGAGGAAGAGAAGAAAGATTTGTCTGAGTTTTACACTCTCGCAGAATTGATGGATAACGACGAGACACAAGAACCAATGGAACTATTGTCAGCGTTCTTCCAACAATTATTGTTCACCTTCCTCTACTAATGTACAATGTAACACCAATGTAATGAATTAATATAATAAATAAAGAAACACTACTGAATCAGATCGTATCATTTCAAGTTCATCCTAACCAGTAGTAGTAGCAGTAGTAGTAGTAGTAGTAGTAGTAGTAGTAGTAGTAGTAGTAGTAGTAGTAGTAGTAGTACTAGTAGTAGTAGTAATAATAGTAGTAAGTGTTGTCGCAATTTAGTCTCCCAGTGAGTAAGACGTAATGACCCTTATTTTACATATAATTAGATTATCATCTATCACACTAATATAATAACTACCATACTACCATAATCTTGTCCAGTCCAACTGTTACACAAAATATTCCATTCTCCCCACACCACCTTACGTCACCATGAACTGAAATATACATCTCACGCTGGCAACTCAACGAATTATCAACTAACTCCTTTTTACGTTACAGTTGAAGTTAACATCCTTAGTCTTTTTGTATTGTGTGTGTGTGATAATGTAAGTGATATCAGTGTAGTTTGCCTGTTTGTCTGTCAGTATATTGCGAGAGGTTAGTTAGGTTAGGTTAGCAGTAGAGGATTGTAATGTGAGTCTGACATCAATAAGGGAATGATCTTCTTACCCTCGGGAGAACACGCTAATGTTATCTAAATATTATCACCAAAACCATACTTAAACACACTTATAAATACATGACATTAATGCAAACATGAAATCATTCTTACGTCTACCTTCCCTGACACACATCTACTTACCTTCCTCTATTCAATCTGACAGGAGTTAAATTATCACCATTACGTTATCAATACTTTGTAACACGTTATATCCTTAAATCCTTACCAGTTTACGTTGTATTATCATTCCTGTGGCCGTGACAGCGTTAAAAAAGACGATGTGTGACGCGTATTCGCCGTATTTGACTAAGTTGTTGTTATGGTTTGTTGATGTTTTTCTTTTCGGCGCCTCTAAGGACTCTTGGACGGTGTATGTAAAGTGTATAAACAACAACAATACTATCATTATAATGTACTATCTATCCCTTAATATTGATAGCCAGACTCATTGTTATATATAAAGGTAAAGTTTTATATTTTTATCATAATGGCGTGTGGCTACCAAAAAATGGCGTCTGCACCTGATCCATCAAGACAAACAATAATACTATCATTATAATGTACTATCTATCCCTTAATATTGATAGCTAGACTCACTGTTATATATAAAGGTAAAGTTTTATATTTTTATCATAATGGCGTGTGGCTACGAAAAATATGGCGTCTGCATCTTATCCTAACAGAAGGACACTGTACTATTTCTCCCTCAATATAAATAGATACTCATTGTTATATATAAACATACAACAAAGGAAGAGGATGAAACCTGCTAACTTCACCCTGGGAATAAAACAGTATAAGGGCGGAACAATTTAAGGTGTCTAGGAAGTCCGTCCTCTGTATTCTCTCCTAGGAAAAGATAGAATGCAGGAATGAAATAAAAATAGTCTCCCTGAACACTATAATAAATGTCTTGGCTATCCTCCTCCTTCTCCTCTATCCTTTCTTACCTCCCTCTCCCTCCTTCTCTTACTACTACTACTTCAATACGTGCCTTCAATCTCTCTCTCTCTCTCTCTCTCTCTCTCTCTCTCTCTCTCTCTCTCTCTCTCTCTCTCTCTCTCTCTCTCTCGATTATATCATTTACCAAAAGCTAGGTATACATATAGATAAATAGATATATTTATACACTAAACTGCGAATAATTATGAACTTTATGCTACAAACTGCGTAGAGTATAACAATTTTAGACAGAAAGACATGTTAATCTATTATTCCAGCTATTTACTACAAGTAAATTGTAAATTGTAATGTGGGGGGGGAAAATGTGCCAGGCAACAAAGGCCATATGGCACTATTGGGGTAGCAGGGTTAGGTAGCAGGACTAGGTGGGGGGGTAGGGTCGGGTATGGGTTAGATTAGATGTAGGACGTTAGTGGTACGAAGAAAGGATATAAGGGCAGGGAGTGAAAAGGAAGGGGACTCAGCGAGCATGTCAGCAAGACGAGGGGCACGGTGCAGGGAGGAAAGGTGGGGGAAGGCTGCAAGACGAGGGGTTGCGAAGATGGGACATGAAAGGAGGAGATGAGGAAGGGAGGAAAGGACGCCACAAGATGGGCAGACGGGGGGAGGGGAACGGGACATCAGGTAGGAATGGGTGAGTCTGGTGTGACCAATTCGTAAGCGGGCCAGGGCAGTCTCCCAGCGTCTAGTAGGATGAGATGGGTAGGACCAAGGGGAAACAGAAGGCTTGACAGCGTGGAGTTTATTAAAGGTAAGGGTGGACCAGAAAGATTGCCAGCGGGTATAAAGGAAAGTCCGAAAAACTGAGAAGTAATCAGAAACAGGAAGGGAGGAAGTGCAAAAGGTAGGAAGGGTGAGGGCGTCATGTGCCAGAGAGTCAACAGTATCGTTACCAGGGATTCCAACATGACTGGGTACCCAGCAAAAACGAACTGTTTTGTGACGGACAGAAAGGCGGAATAACCAGTCCTGGATGTCGCGGACAAGAGGGTGTGAAGAGGAAAAGGAAGATAAAAGGGAGAGGGACGACCGAGAGTCGGTAAAAATAGTATAAGAAGAAGTGGTGAGGCGGAAGATGCGGCGGAGGGCAAAAAGAATCGCAAACAGCTCAGTAGTAAGAACACTGGCTTCAAGAGGGAGGCGGTATTGGAAATAAGTGTCAGGAAACAGGACAGCACAGCCCGAGCCAGTAGAAGACTTGGAGCCATCTGTATAAACGTGTATGCTACCAGAATGAGTAGGAAAATGAGCCGAGAAATGGGAGCGTAAGACACAGGAAGGGGTATTAGATTTCGGGGAGATAGGGAAGACAGAGGAGCAAAAGGAGAGGTGAGGGGAGAGCCACCAGGGGGGAGTAGAGGAAACAGAGAATGGAAGCGGATTAAGGGAGGGGGAAGAAGGATGGGACAGAAGGGCACGCACACGGGTGGGGAAGGGAACAGGTAAGCGAGGTCGAGTGGCAAAGGTTGCAGAGAGAGAAGGAGGGATACGCAAAGCGGAGGAGGGAAATTGAAGGGAACGGGCATAACAGCGGAGGGAAAGGAGGGCCCGGCGACGGGGAAGAGAAGGGAGGCCGGCTTCAGTGTATAAGCTCTCCACAGGGGAGGATCGGAAAGCTCCAAGAACGAGGCGGAGACCAGGGTCAAGGAGGCTGAGGACGGAGGGGGAGGCGGAAGAATAAACATGGCAGCCATAATCAAGGACAGAAAGGACCAGTACAGTATGCAGCGAAAGCAGAGTCTTGCGGTCAGCACCCCAAGACACATGGGAGAGGGTTTGTAGAAGGCGGAGGCGGCGAAAGACGGTATCCTTGAGAGAGAGGACATGCTGACGCCAAGTAAGGCGAGAGTCGAAGATAAGACCAAGAAACTTGCCCGATGTGCGATATTCAAGAGGGGTGCCATAAAGAAGAAGGGGAGGAGGACAAGCAGTACGGGACCGTGAAAAGTAGATAGAGAAAGACTTTGTAGGGGAGAAGTGGAAGCCATGGTCGGTGGCCCAAGAAGAGGTGACAGTAACAGCAGATTGAAGAAGGCGATGGAGAAGGGAGGAGGAGCTGCTCGAGGCATAAATGGCGAAATCGTCTACATAAAGAGTGGACCTGACACCAGGCGGGAGGGTAGAAACGATGCCGTCAATGGCCAGGAGGAAGAGGGTAGTACTCAGGACCGAGCCCTGGGGCACACCCTCGTACTGACAGAAGGAGGGGGAGCAAGAGGAAGCAACCCTAACGCGGAAGGAACGGTTTCGCAGGAAGTTATGGAGGAAAACCCCCATGTTGCCAGAGACACCGACACAGGACAGCTGGTGAAGGATGTGATGGCGCCAAGTAGTGTCGTAAGCTTTTTCGAGATCAAAGAAAACAGCTAAGACAGATTCTCGTCGGGCAAAAGCAGAAGTAATATATGTTTGTAAGCGGGCGAGAGGTTCCGCTGTACCACGGGCACGTCGAAAGCCAAACTGAGTGGGGGAGAGAAGGTTCTTTGACTCGAGGTACCACATCAATCGGAGATTGATCATGCGCTCAAGTAGCTTGCAGACACAGCTAGTCAGAGCAATGGGTCTATAATCCTGGGGAAGAGTACCAGACTTGTTAGGCTTAAGAAAAGGGAGTATAAGTGCATTGCGCCACTGGGGTGGGAAATCCCCGGTTAGCCAAACGCGGTTATAAAGGGTAAGTAAGAAGGTCAGGGAGACAGTAGGAAGGTGGCGGAGCATCTGATAGTGAACACCATCAGGGCCCGCAGAGGTGTTACGACAGCACTTCAAGGCAGAGGTAAGTTCAGAGGGGGAGAAGGGGGTGTTATATGAAGTATTAGAAGAGAGTGTGAAGGTAATAGGGGTGTGCTCACGTGTCGCCTTAAGGGCAGCAAACTCAGGAGGAAGATGGGAACCACTGCTGACGCTGCTAAAAAATGAGCCCAGTTCTGTGGCAACCTGGAGAGGTTCAGCAATATCACCCTGGGGGAGGCGAAGTACAGGAGCATAGGAAGGTGGGTGTTTACCTGATAATTTATGAATACGGCGCCAGACTGAAACAATGGGGGTAGAGGAAGTCAAGGTAGACACATAAGCACGCCAACTGTTGGACTGAGCCAATTTAGTGGTCCGGCGGAACCTAGCCGAGGCACGTTTAAAGTTAACAAAGGCCGGGAGCTGGCCGGGAGTGTCCCGTTTACATCGGTAACTACTCCAGGCCGCCCGTTTCAAGCGAAAGGCAGTAGTGCAGGCAGGGTTCCACCAGGGAACACATTTGGAGGCAAAGGGGCGGGAAGTCCGGGGGATGGAGACAAAAGCAGCAGCGAGAACAGACGTGATAAAGTAGATCAACATGTCAGAAGAGGAGGAAAAATCAGAAGAGGAGAGGCGAAGGACAGATAGTGAGGCAAAAACACGCCAGTCTGCTCTACCAAAGCACCAGCGAGGGGGTCTGGGAAGAAGGATGTAGGAAGTAGGAGAAAGAAGAACTGGGAAATGATCACTACAGGGATTGTGGTCAAGAACCGACCAGTGGAGATCTAGTAGTAGGTCAGGGGAACAGAGGGCGAGGTCGAGGCAGGAAAAAGTCTGGATGCGGAGATCAAAGTGTGTGGGGGCGGCAGTATTAAGGATAGTAAGGTCAAAGTCTTTAAGGAGGTGGTCGAGAGAGCGGCCACGAGAGGTGACCACAGAATCCCCCCAAAGGGTGTGGCGACAATTAAAATCACCAACCACAAGGAGGGGGGAAGGGAGGTTAGAGAAAAGGGAGCGGAGGGCATCGAGATCAAGAGGCTGGGAAGGGGAAAGGTAAAGGGAAACGAGAGACATCCAACGGCGGAGGTAGATACGAAGGACTGTACAGGGAAGTGTAGTAGGGATAGGAAGAGGGGTAGAAGCAACAGACTGGTGAAGAAGGATAGCAGAAGAAGAGATAGAGTGTGGGGAGGAAAAAAAGCGGTACTGAGGAATAGGGGTGGGCGGGCTAGTAAGGAAGGTTTCCTGGAGGCAGAGGACCATGGGGGCATAAGAGGAAATGAGTTGACGAAGATCCTGTCGATGGGCACGAAAACCACGAATATTCCACTGAAGAACAGACATGATCAGTAGGGGATAAGACTCGGGATGGGTGAAGGTGAGGGAGGAGCGTTCTCAGGGAGTAAAGGACCGGGGTCCATATCCATAAGAGGTAAGGAAGAAGGAAGAGGGTCAGGAGCGGATGAGGTATGGGGAGAGGGGGGAGATTGAGAGAGGAGATCGGTGCGGGAGTAGCCAGGTGGTAGGGGAAGAGAGAGGATAGATCGGGTAGTAGAGGAAGGTGGGGGAGGGGTAGACGAAGGGCACCGAAGAGCAGGCGGGGTAAGACGGGGAGGGGAGGGGAGAGTAAAGCGGTGAAGGGGGAGATGGCGGAGCGCCGGGTGCAGAGGGGGAGGAGGTGGACAGGAGGAGGGGTTGAGGAGGGGAGACAGCAGAGGGAGAAGGTGGAGAAGGGGTAGTCGGGGTAGGAGGAAGGTGCTTGGGGGGGGGGGTGAATAGAGGCCACGACCTGGATAGGAGGAGCCGGGGGAGGAGATGAGGAAGAAGGAGGAGAGGACAATGGAGTCGTGTTCTTTATATACTCGATGATGGCATCGAGGTTACTACAAGTGTGTATATATATATATATATATATATATATGTAGATTTTACTTGGTTGATTTCCTGCCACAATGTCTATAGAATTATAATATTTACCAAAAACACAATGAAAACATCTGTGAATGGTATATTGTTAGACTTTATCTCACTCAAAAAAGTCGATGATTTTCTCAACATCTTTTTTATTTTTATTTTATTAGCATAAACCATACACCGCTGCCTTAATAATTATATACACCAAATAGGAAGACATATTCTCTTCCATTCTCAATTAAATAAAAAAGTTAAAATCAAATGTCTTTTCAACCAGGAAATAAAAGACATACGTATTTTCTTCCATTCTCAATAAAATAAAATAAAATATAATAAATGTCTTTACAACCAGGAAATAAAAAGACACATTTTCTTCCATTCTCAATTAAATAAAAACTTAAAATAAAATGTCTTTTCAGCCAAATTATAACGAAGCACAAATGTCCACTGGTCAACATTATTATATATGTCTTAATTAGTTCTATATGTCTAAAAACGCATTCCCAAACGACCTTCAGATGCGGAGGAAATAAAAGGAAACTAGAGGGAGGAGGAGGAGGAGGAGGAGGAGGAGGAGGAGGAGGAGGAGGAGGAGGAGGAGGAGGAGGAGGAGGAAGAGGAGGAGGAAGTCTTAAGTAAAAATTGCTACTTATAATATTTGCACAAGAATCCTGAAACCCAACTGACCTCTATAGATACACAGGATATACATACATACATACATACATACATACATACATACATACATACATACTTACTGTACTGTCTTTATAAATGAGAGAGAGAGAGAGAGAGAGAGAGAGAGAGAGAGAGAGAGAGAGAGAGAGAGAGAGAGAGAGAGAGAGAGAGAGAGAGAGAGAGAGAGAGAGAGAGAGAGAGAGAGAGAGAGAGAGAGAGAGAGAGAGAGAGAGAGAGAGAGAGAGAGAGAGAGAGAGAGAGAGTTATTTTCACAAATGATTAGTGAGGAAAATGTAGTAATAGTAGTTGTAGTTATAGTTATTTAAGTGTGTGAGAATAACCTAACTTCAATGACCTATTAGAACACACTATAACAATCTACACACACACACACACACTCACACACTCACACACACACACACACACACACACACACACACACACACACTCATCACACGCAAATTACATCATATAAAATAACACTTAACCTGACGTACATTATTATTATTATTATTATTATTATCATTTTGTTATTTCGTGAAGGGAAACTAATCTATACATATAATTACATCTTGGAAAGTCTAATCAATTTATACATATTATCTGTTTTCGTAATTCATCTATACATATTTTTTTATCCTGACAATCAATTTATACATATTTTTTTCATCATTTATTTTTATCTTAATATGTTTTACTGTGGCTAATATATAAAGTTTTCTCTCTTAATTTACATCACTGATACAAATTTCACAGTTTTAGGCAATGGTTCTAGTGTGTGTGTGTGTGTGTGTGTGTGTGTGTGTGTGTGTGTGTGTGTGTGTGTGTGTGTGTGTGGTTGTGTGTGGTGTGGTGTGGTAATCTTCCTTAAGCTGTGGTAGTGTGGTAGTAATCTCAATGCTGTGTAAGGCTGTGGTTGATAGTGTTAAGTGTGGTAGTGACAAATGTAATCTTTCGTTCTTCACTTTCTATCATAGTTTTGACATCAGTTTTAAGTTATTATTCATTGTGGTATTAATTAATTGCATTTAATAACAAAGCAATTACCCAAGACGATAATAATTCATAATATATAGTACAGTAAAGAAAATCATTTTAAATAAACTGAAATTATTCTATCCTGTCAATTTCAATAAAAAAACAAACAATTATTTTAACCTGTCAGTTTCAGAAAATAAAATCTAGCGTATCAGTTTCAGTAAAAAAAAATTGGAATAAAATTGAATAAATGAAAAAAATAAAATAAAATAAAATAAACAGCAATCATTTCATCCTATCAGTAATCATTCCTATAACCAATAGAATCCTAAAAAAATATATAAAAAACAAACAAACACACACACACACATGTATAAATAGACCAAAATAGCACAAAAAAATTCACATACCATAACACAACCAATCGAAAAAAAAAAAATAATAAATAAATAAATAAATAAAAAAATAATAAAAATAATAAATAGAAAAAAAAAAATAATAAAAAAAAAAAAAAAAAAAAAAAAAAACGGTAAACCAAACATCATCATTATCTTAAACTAATTCCGGTGTCTTGAGTGAAACGAAAATGGAGAGAGAGAGGAGAGAGAGAGAGAGAGAGAGAGAGAGAGAGAGAGAGAGAGAGAGAGAGAGAGAGAGAGAGAGAGAGAGAGAGAGAGAGAGAGAGAGAGAGAGAAGATAAATAAGAGATTAATTTCAAGGCGATGTTTCATGAGTCCAGTTTAATAGCCACGCGTGAAGGTCGTCTGAGTGCTGAGACACCCACTGTATATTGCCTTCCAGCTCCTCTAAGGCCTGTTTCCTGGCCCTCGCTCCTGATCCAGCCTCAGGGTACTTGGCGAAGAACTCCTTAACCTGTGGGAAGGGAAGGGAAGGGAAGGGAAGGGAAGGGAAGGGAAGGGAAGGGAAGGGAAGGGAAGGGTAGGGTAGGGTAGGGTAGGGTAGGGTAGGGTAGGGAAGGGAAGGGAAGGGAAGGGAAGGGTAGGGTAGGGTAGGGAAGGGAATGGTAGGGTAGGGAAGGGTAGGGTTGGGTAGAGAAGGGTAGGGTTGGGTAGGGTAGGGTAGGGTAGAGTAGGGTAGGGTAGGGTAGGGTAGGGTAGGGTAGGGTAGGGCAGGGTAGGGTAGGGTAGAGTAGGGTAGGGTAGGGTAGGGTAGGGTAGGGTAGGGTAGGGTAGGGTAGGGTAGGGAAGGGAAGGGAAGGGAAGGGAAGGGAAGGGAAGGAAAGGCAAGGCAAGGCAAGGCAAGGCAAGGCAAGACAAGGTAAAGCAAGGGATGGGAAGGCAGGGCAAGGGATGGGAAGGGAATGGAAGGATAGGGAAGGGTAGGGTTGGGTAAGGGAGGGGAGGGTAGGGTAGGGTAGGGTAGGGTAGGGTGGGGTAGGGTAGGGAAGGGAAGGGAAGGGTAGTGTAGGGTAGGGTAGGGTAGGATAGGGTAGGGTAGGGTAGGATAGGGTAGAGTAGAGAAGGGAAGGGAAGGCAAGGCAAGGCAAGGCATGGCAAGGCAAGGCAAGGCAGGGCAGGGCAAGAGATGGGATGGGAAGGGAAGGGAAGAAAAGGGAAGGGAAGGGATGGGAAGGGAAGGGAAGGGAAGGGTAGTGAAAGGAAGGGTAGAGTAGGGTAGGGTAGGGTAGGGTAGGCAAGGCAAAGCAAGGCAAGGCAAGGCAAGGCAAGGCAAGGCAGGGCAAGGCATGGCAAGGCAGGACAAGGCAAGGCAAGGCAAGGCAAGGCAGGGCAAAGCAAGGCAGGGCAAGGCAAGGCAAGGCAAAGCAAGGCAAGGCAAGGCAAAGCAAGGCAAGGCAAGGCAAGGCAAGGCAAGGCAAGGCAGGGCAAGGCAAGGCAGGGCAAGGCAAGGCAGGGCAAGGCAAAGCAAGGCAAGGCAAGGCAAGGGATGGGATGGGATGGAAAGGGAAGGAAAGGAAAGGGAAGGGAAGGGATGGGAAAGGAAGTAGTATTTATTTATTTTGATCAGTTTTATTTTTGACGAAGGAAGAAGCAAGAAAGAAATGAAAGAACGGAGAGAAAGAAAAATACATAAAGAAATAGAGGAAAAGGGAAGGAATGGGAAGAATAATACAAAAATAAGGAAGATACAATATAACACAGAGACACACACACACACACACACACACACACACACACACACACACACACACACACACACACACACACACACACACACACACACACACACACACACACTTACGTCATGTAGGTGTGTAGGTGAAGACAGTCTGGTTATCACAAACTTCACCATTCTTCCTAAATAGCGATTATTTAGGGAAAATCTCTCCACTAATTCCTCCCAATGTGTCCTGAAGGAAAAAATAATAATGATAATAATAATGATGATAATAATAATAATAATAATAATAAGGATAATAATGATAATAATAATAATAATAATAATGGTAAATAATTATGTTAGGTAAGTATTGCAAAGGAGGGAGAGACAAAAACAAACAAGAAATTGATGATAAAAAGAAAGAATAAGAAAGAAAATTAAAAAGATATACAGAAAAAAAATGAAAAAAAATGTTCGAAAAAAACATTTGACAAACAATTAATTAGCTCACCTGACGTAATCCCAGACCAGGTAAGTATTCCACGGACTCTTGGCGAGGTTGTTCAGCATAGAGAAGTAATCCTGACTCCTGACCACACTCTCGTTAGCAGCCAAGGTGAGGAGTCTGGAGGGTAGGCAGGGTAGAGTAACAGGGGGACTAAAGCATTGATACTACACAGGGTTCATATTCCTTTTAAACATCAACATTGTAACTAGTTCAGTGTACGGTGCCAGAGCCCGCACCTCACTGGCTGGCTGACTGTGTGTCTGCGTGGCTGTGTGTGTGTGTGTGTGTGTGTGTGTGTGTGTGTGTGTGTGTGTGTGTGTGTGTGTGTGTGTGTGCTGTGTGTGTGTGTGAGGCTGTGTGTGTGGCCGTATGGCTGTCTGTGTGTGTGGTGTGTGTGGCTGTGTGACGCTTCTCTATTCGACCCTCCCACTCATGTCGAGGCGGAGAGGAGTCGCACCTGTTGCAGTAATTGGCTCGAGCACAGCGGAGCACTGCAGGGGGAGAGGCGTGGACTGGCTTGGACACTCTTGCGGGGGCGAACCTGTCTTGTGTTTACAGACTGCCTGGTGGTTTTTCCTGGCGCTCCCTCTCTCTCTCTCTCTCTCTCTTCTTTCCCTCCATCCCTAATTCCTTCCTTCCCTCCCTCCTTTCTTCCTTCCTTCCTACACCACCACGTCTCTTTTTAGGTGAATGACCGGACCCCTTTCATGTGTTTTCATTATTTATAGTGTATTGAGTGGATTTTATGGCGTTCCTTTATCCCATTAAGTAGAATAAGACAGGCAGCAGGACACCACGCTGCATACCCGCCTTGGTGAGCTGTCTATCACTATAAAAAAGATATATACACGGCTAGCATTACATCAACATTTTATGCGTGGGAGGGAGTGTGTGCGTGGCAAGGAAGTTAAATAGAAAGAAGTACAGTTCAAGGTTAGAATATAGATGACAGTGATAACAACGCCATCTAGTAGGAATTTATTAAAGAACTGCTTTTTATGGGTAGTTAAATGTTTTTTTTTTCAAGTATACCTGTGTTGCCTCTCACTATTAGAATATAAATTAGCTTGTCTCATTTTTTCTCGTCACAATATCACTGGGTACAAGGTAGTGTAGTGTACCCCTTCACCTCTCCTGCTCTCCTCTCCTCCTCTCTTCCTCTCTATCTCTCCACTTTTCTTTCTCTCCACCTCTCCACCTAGCATTCCTTCGCCATGACCACACCGTCTCTCCACTCGCCTCCACCTCAGATCATTACAAGCGAGGTGGACCCAGCATGGCCAAGGCCTTTGAGTCCATCACTACACTACACTACACTATCTGCCTCGCGCTGTGTGTGTGTGTGTGTGTGTGTGTGTGTGTGTGTGTGTGTGTGTGTGTGTGTGTGTGTGTGTGTGTGTGTGTGTGTGTGTGTGTGTGTGTGTGTGTGTGTAGGACTTCATAATCTACGCATCCGTTCCTTGTATCCTGAAGGGAGAAGAGATCCTGTTTACTCTTAGTACACGTTTCTGTTTCTGTTGATGAAAGCGAAACCTCTCCCCCCAAGACACCCAACCTTCCCCTTCCCTTAGTGCATTTCCATTCCTATTTTACGTGACAGTTGCTCTCCCGCCGCGGGGAGGAGAGGGAGGGAGGTGACGCGTACTCCAGGTTTTATTTCGTCGTAAAAAGATGCTAAGACGAAGCTTTTAACGGCGTGAAAAAAGTTGAGTGAGTCGCTGCCTTGACGGAGAGATGGATGGTAAAGTGTGTACGTGTGGAGTAATAGTAATGATGATAATAATAATAATAATAATAATAATAATAATAATAATAATAATAATAATAATAATAATGATAATGATATTGATATTGAAATGGTAGATGATAGGAACATAAAATACACAAATAAGGGGATGATTACACTAATTGTCGAAGCTTAAGGATTAATATAATAATACTATGATCGACTAAACTGAACCTGAGCTCAAGTTAGATTTGCCGACTAACTATTTATTTATTTGCTTGTATACAAAACTATTTACAATGAGTTAATGGGTTACACACACACACACACACACACACACACACACACACACACACACACACACACACACACACACACACACACACACACACACACACACACACACATACACACACACACGCACACACACACACACACACACACACACACACACACACACACACACACACACCACTCCCTATTCCTCCTAGTAAAAGTATATATATATATATATATATATATATATATATATATATATATATATATATATATATATGTATATATATATATATATATATATATATATATATATATATATATATATATCCTTATATACCAAGGTAAGTAGCATACAACTCCAAGTTGGTTCCCGGTGGGCAGCGCCAGGCAGGAATTGACTCAGCTTGGAGTTAGTTAGGGTCTAGGGACACAAAATCTAGTTAAATCTGGTTAAATCCAGTTAAATCCAGTTAAATATTCAGCCCGGCAGGAATTGACTCAGCTTGGAGTTAATCAGGGTTGAAAAAACTACCTCAATATTCTCGCCATCGCAGTAAATCTAGCTGTCAATATTTGATATATAATTCAATAACAATGCCCAGTTTTAAATCATTCCGTTCCTATTGTGCGAGTTTGTTTGGGTGTGGATGCCCCAGTGTTAGTGATAGTGATAGTGACGGGGCGAGGGTATCGAGAGGTACCTTCCGTATCCCGAAGTGTCTCCGGCGACTTCGACGCCGAAGGAATGCCGGCCAAGAAACGACGAAGATGGAAGACGTACACGAAGAAGAGAAGGAAAACCTAGACGAAGAGGAGGAGGAGCTGTGTTTGTTCCTGCAGCTGGAACAGTTGGTGAAGGATGAAGAGGAAGACGAGGAAGAAAAGAACAAGAATCAGAACATGTTTTTGTTCCTTGAGTTGCAGAAGATTGCGAAAATGCAACAAGACAAGCTTGAAGAAAACCAAACCGCGGAGGAAGAGGTGAAGAAGCCACGAAGAAAAGTGAGTTTCAACTTTGACAACCTCACCTCCACCATCAAGGAGAGGGAGCTGTACCGAGGGCGAGAGTACTTCAGGTACTTCAAACCACTCTCTGTTCTCCGCCCGGCCCTATGCCCTCAGAAGGAGACGGGCTTCGTGGACGCTATTCCACACAGCGAGGTGAGAGTCCAGCAGGGCAAGACAACTTCCACCAAAATATTCGAGGGCAAGAAACCCTCCCGCATCCCAGTCCCCATTTCGACCAGGAAGTTCTCGGCCCTCGGCTCCCAACTCAAAGATGAAATACGGGAAGTGGAGGAAAATGAACAGAAAGAAGTCCAAGAGAAAGAATGCATGGACAAAGAAGAGGACGAGCTGTCTTTGTTCTTGCAGCTGGAACAGATGGTCAAGGATGACAAGAAAGAAGATGTAATTAAAGAAAACCAAGCCGTAGAGAAAAAGGTGAAGAAGACACGCTCCGGCATCCCAGTGCCCATCGCACACTTTGGGATTAGCAGCCTCGGGCGAAGCGAGGGCAAGATCGAGAAAGACAAGGCGACTTCCAAAACCTTCGAGGGCAAGAAACCCTCCCGCATCCCAGTCCCCATCTCGGCCAGGAAGTCCTCGACATGGAACACACAGACCAAAGATGCAATGCCGAAAGTGGAGGAAGAGGAACAGCAAGAAATGAATGCAGAGAAGGAGGAACAGGACGAGTTGTCTGTGTTCCTCGCTCTCGCAGAACAGCTGGATAAAGAGGAGCAGAACGAGTTGTCTTTGTTCCTGCAGCTGGAACAGATGTTGCAGGATGAGGAGATGGAAGAGGAAGAAAAGGAAGATTTATCTGTGTTCCTCGCTCTCGCAGAATTGGTGGATAACGACGAGACACAAGAACAAATGGAACAATTGTCAGCGTTCTTCCAGCTGGAACATTTGATGAAAAATAAGAAAGAACATAAGGAAGAAGAAGGTAATGAAACGGATAAAGAGGAGCAAGACGAGTTGTCTTTGTTTCTGCAGCTGGAACAGAGGGCGAAGGAAGAAGAGATAGACGAGGAAGAAAATAAGCTTGAAGAAAACCAAGCCTTAGTCAAAACATGCGAGGGGAAGACACGCTCCCGCATCCCAGTGTCCATCAGACACTTTGGGATTAGCGGCTCCGGGCGATGCGAGGCGAGAGTCCAGAGGGTCAACACGACTTCCACCAAAATATTCGAGGGCAAGAAATCCTCTCGCATCCCGGTCCCCATTTCGACCATGAAGACACTACCCCGCCCCAAGACCAAAGATGAAATGTCGAAAGTGGAAATTAAGGAGAAAGAAGAAATTAACGAAGAGGAAGAGGAGGAACAGGACGAGTTGTCTGTGTTCCTCGCTCTCGGAGAACAGCTGGAGAAGGAGGAGCAAGACGAGTTGTCTTTGTTCCTGCAGCTGGAACAGATGATGAAGGATGAGGAGATGGAAAAGGAAGAAAAGAACGAATTGTCTTTGTTCTTCGCTCTCGGAGAACAGCTGGAGAAGGAGGAGCAAGACGAGTTGTCTTTGTTCCTGCAGCTGGAACAGATGATGAAGGATGGAGAAATGGTAGAGGAAGAAAAGAACGAGTTGTCTTTGTTCCTCACTCTCGGAGAACGGCTGGAGAAGGAGGAGCAAGACGAGTTGTCTTTGTTCCTGCAGCTGGAACAGATGGTGAAGGATGAGGAAATGGTAGAGGAAGAGAAGAAAGATTTGTCTGAGTTTTACACTCTCGCAGAATTGATGGATAACGACGAGACACAAGAACCAATGGAACTATTGTCAGCGTTCTTCCAACAATTATTGTTCACCTTCCTCTACTAATGTACAATGTAACACCAATGTAATGAATTAATATAATAAATAAAGAAGCACTACTGAATCAGATCGTATCATTTCAAGTTCATCCTAACTAGTAGTATGAGTAGTAGTAGTAGTAGTAGTAGTAGTAGTAGTAGTAGTAGTAGTAGTAGTAGTAGTACTAGTAGTAGTAGTAATAATAGTAGTAAGTGTTGTCGCAATTTAGTCTCCCAGTGAGTAAGACGTAATGACCCTTATTTTACATATAATTAGATTATCATCTATCACACTAATATAATAACTACCATACTACCATGATCTTGTCCAGTCCAACTGTTACACAAAATATTCCATTCTCCCCACACCACCTTACGTCACCATGAACTGAAATATACATCTCACGCTGGCAACTCAACGAATTATCAACTAACTCCTTTTTACGTTACAGTTGAAGTTAACATCCTTAGTCTTTTTGTATTGTGTGTGTGTAATAATGTAAGTGATGGCAGTGTAGTTTGCCTGTTTGTCTGTCAGTATATTGCGAGAGGTTAGTTAGGTTAGGTTAGCAGTAGAGGATTGTAATGTGAGTCTGACATCAATAAGGGAATGATCTTAACCTCGGGAGAACACGCTAATGTTATCTAAATATTATCACCAAAACCATACTTAAACACACTTATAAATACATGACATTAATGCAAACATGAAATCATTCTTACGTCTACCTTCCCTGACACACATCTACTTACTATATATAAACATCTACTTGTTATATATAAACTAGTACGACCTCATCTTGAATATTGCGTACAGTTCTGGTCCCCATATTACAGAAAGGACATTGACAAAATGGAAAGAGTCCAGCGTAGAATAACGAAAATGATTCCAAGGCTGAGAAATAAACCTTATGAAGAAAGACTTAAAGAATTAAACTTATTCAGCCTCGAAAAACGAAGGATGAGAGGAGATTTAATTGAAATGTTCAAGATAATTAAAGGATTTGATAATATCAATGCGGAAGATTACATTACTTTTGATCGATCAAATATAACAAGAAGACGTCATACTTTTAAGATTACTGGTAAGAGATTCACATCAAACGAAGCCAAACATTTCTTTTTCAATCGGATCGTTAACGTTTGGAACTCCCTGCCCGCCAATGTCGTCGACAGTAAAACAATTAATACATTCAAAAATAGACTGTACAAATATTTAGAAGCCAATCCGCAACTAAAACATTATTCGTCAACATAGTAAACTTTGACCATGTTCCTTCTAATGTACAGTAATTACAAAATCTTGATTCGGAAGGACGTCGCTAGGGGCCTGACATCGCTTGCCAGGAAGTAGTGTTAGTGACAGTAGTAATAGGCTAGTCTAATCTAATTCCACGCATTTATTTATTTATTTATACTTATATTGCATGGTTGGCCTTCCTCTCCTGCCAGTCGTGGCTGGTGGGAGAATCCCTCACCCTTACTATCCTATATCCTTCACCCCAGATTAGATAGTGTAGTCTAGTTTATCACAAACAGCCTCGTAAGGGCCAGTAGGCCTGTTGCTGTTTGTTCTTCCTATGTGTCCTATGTGTACTTACCTTCCTCTACTCAGTCTGACAGGAGTTAAATTATCACCATTACGTTATCAATACTTTGTAACACGTTATATCCTTAAATCCTTACCAGTTTACGTTGTATTATCATTCTTGTGGCCGTGACAGCGTTAAAAAAGACGATGTGTGACGCGTATTCGCCGTATTTGACTAAGTTGTTGTTATGGTTTGTTGATGTGTTTCTTTTCGGCGCCTCTAAGGACCCTTGGACGGTGTGTGTAAAGTGTATAAACAACAACAATACTATCATTATAATGTACTATCTATCCCTTAATATTGATAGCTAGACTCATTCTTATGTATAAAGGTAAAGTTTTATATTTTTATCATAATGGCGCGTGGCTACGAAAAATATGGCGTCTGCACCTCATCCACCCAGAACAACAACAATACTATCATTATAATGCACTATCTATCCCTACATTATAGATAGCTAGACTCACTGTTATATATAAAGGTAAAGTTTTATATTTTTATCATAATGGCGTGTGGCTACGAAAAATATGGCATCTGCACCTCATCCTAACAGAAGGACACTGTACTATTTCTCCCTCAATATAAATAGATACTCATTGTTATATATAAACATACAACAAAGGAAGAGGATGCAACCTGCTAACTTCACCCTGGGAATAAAACAGTATAAGGGCGGAACAATTTAAGGTGTCTAGGAAATCCCTCCTCTGTGTTCTCTCCTAGGAAAAGATAGAATACAGGAATGAAATAAAAATAGTCTCCCTGAACACTATAATAAATGTCTTGGCTATCCTCCTCCTTCTCCTCTATCCCTTCTTACCTCCCTCTCCCTCCTTCTCTTACTACTACTACTTCAATACGTGCCTTCAATCTCTCTCTCTCTCTCTCTCTCTCTCTCTCTCTCTCTCTCTCTCTCTCTCTCTCTCTCTCTCTCTCTCTCTCTCTCTCTCTCTCTCTCTCTCTCTCGATTACGTCATTTACCAAAAGCTAGGTATACATATAGATAAATAGATATATTTATACACTAAACTGCGAATAATTATGAACTTTATGCTACAAACTGCGTAGAGTATAACAATTTTAGACAGAAAGTGACATGTTAATCTATTATTCCAGCTATTTACTACAAGTGTGTATATATATATATATATATATATATATATATATATATATATATATATATATATATATATATATATATATATGTAGATTTTACTTACTTGATTTCCTGCCACAATGTCTATAGAATTATAGTATTTACCAAAAACACAATGAAAAAATCTGTGAATGGTATATTGTTAGACTTTATCTCACTCAAAAAAGTCGATGATTTTCTCAACATCTTTTTTATTTTTATTTTATTAGCATAAACCATACACCGCTGCCTTAATAATTATATACACCAAATAGGAAGACATATTCTCTTCCATTCTCAATTAAATAAAAAAGTTAAAATCAAATGTCTTTTCAACCAGGAAATAAAAGACATACGTATTTTCTTCCATTCTCAATAAAATAAAATAAAATAAAATAAATGTCTTTACAACCAGGAAATAAAAAGACATTTTCTTCCATTCTCAATTAAATAAAAACTTAAAATAAAATGTCTTTTCAGCCAAATTATAACGAAGCACAAATGTCCACTGGTCAATATTATTATATATGTCTTAATTAGTTCTATATGTCTAAAAACGCATTCCCAAACGACCTTCAGATGCGGAGGAAATAAAAGGAAACTAGAGGGAGGAGGAGGAGGAGGAGGAGGAGGAGGAGGAGGAGGAGGAGGAGGAGGAGGAGGAGGAGGAGGAGGAGGAAGTCTTAAGTAAAAATTGCTACTTATAATATTTGCACAAGAATCCTGAAACCAAACTGACCTCTATAGATACACAGGATATACATACATACATACATACATACATACATACATACCTACATACTTACATACTTACTGTACTGTCTTTATAAATGAGAGAGAGAGAGAGAGAGAGAGAGAGAGAGAGAGAGAGAGAGAGAGAGAGAGAGAGAGAGAGAGAGAGAGAGAGAGAGAGAGAGAGAGAGTTATTTTCACAAATGATTAGTGAGGAAAATGTAGTAATAGTAGTTGTAGTTATAGTTATTTAAGTGTGTGAGAATAACCTAACTTCAATGACCTATTAGAACACACTATAACAATCTACACACACACACACACACACACACACACACACACACACACACACACACACACACACACACACACACACACACACACTCATCACACGCAAATTTCATCATATAAAATAACACTTAACCTGACGTACATTATTATTATTATTATTATTATCATTTTGTTATTTCGTGAAGAAGGGAAACTAATCTATACATATAATTACATCTTGGAAAGTCTAATCAATTTATACATATTATCTGTTTTCGTAATTAATCTATACATATTTTTTTATCCTGACAATCAATTTATACATATTTTTTTCATCATTTATTTTTATCTTAATATGTTTTACTGTGGCTAATATATAAAGTTTTCTCTCTTAATTTACATCACTGATACAAATTTCACAGTTTTAGGCAATGGTTCTAGTGTGTGTGTGTGTGTGTGTGTGTGTGTGTGTGTGTGTGTGTGTGTGTGTGTGTGTGTGTGTGTGTGTATGTGTGTGTGTGTGTGTGTGTGTGTGTGTGTGTGTGTGTGTGTGGTAGTGGTTGTGTGTGGTGTGGTGTGGTGTGATGTGGTGTGGTAATCTTCCTTAAGCTGTGGTAGTGTGGTAGTAATCTCAATGCTGTGTAAGGCTGTGGTTGATAGTGTTAAGTGTGGTAGTGACAAATGTAATCTTTCGTTCTTCACTTTCTATCATAGTTTTGACATCAGTTTTAAGTTATTATTCATTGTGGTATTAATTAATTGCATTTAATAACAAAGCAATTACCCAAGACTATAATAATTCATAATATATAGTACAGTAAAGAAAATAATTTTAAATAAACTGAAATTATTCTATCCTGTCAATTTCAATAAAAAAACAAACACTTATTTTAACCTGTCAGTTTCAGAAAATAAAATCTAGCGTATCAGTTTCTGTAAAAAAAAAATCTCAATTAAATAAAAAAGTTAAAATCAAATGTCTTTTCAACCAGGAAATAAAAGACATACGTATTTTCTTCCATTCTCAATAAAATAAAATAAAATAAAATAAATATCTTAGCAACCAGGAAATAAAAAGACACATTTTCTTCCATTCTCAATTAAATAAAAAAGTTAAAATCAAATGTCTTTTCAACCAGGAAATAAAAGACATACGTATTTTCTTCCATTCTCAATAAAATAAAATAAAATAAAATAAATGTCTTTACAACCAGGAAATAAAAAGACACATTTTCTTCCATTCTCAATTAAATAAAAACTTAAAATAAAATGTCTTTTCAGCCAAATTATAACGAAGCACAAATGTCCACTGGTCAACATTATTATATATGTCTTCATTAGTTCTATATGTCTAAAAACGCATTCCCAAACGACCTTCAGATGCGGAGGAAATAAAAGGAAACTAGAGGGAGGAGGAGGAGGAGGAGGAGGAACACATAGGAACACATAGGAAGAACAAACAGCAACAGGCCTACTGGCCCTTACGAGGCTGTTTGTGATAAACTAGACTACACTATCTAATCTGGGATGAAGGATACAGGATAGTAAGGGTGAGGGATTCTCCCACCAGCCACGACTGGCAGGAGAGGAAGGCCAACCATGCAATATAAGTAAAAATAAATAAATAAATGCGTGGAATTAGATTAGACTAGCCTATTACTACTGTCACTAACACTACTACCTGGCAAGCGATGTCAGGCCCCTAGCGACGTCCTTCCGAATCGAGATTTTGTAATTACTGTACATTAGAAGGAACTTGCTCAAAGTTTACTATGTTGACGAATAATGTTTTAGTTGCGGATTGGCTTCTAAGTATTTGTCCAGTCTATTTTTGAATGTATTAATTGTTTTACTGTCGACGACATTGGCGGGCAGGGAGTTCCAAACGTTAACGATCCGATTGAAAAAGAAATGTTTGGCTTCGTTTGATGTGAATCTTTTACCAGTAATCTTAAAAGTATGACGTCTTCTTGTTATATTTGATCGATCAAAAGTAATGTAATCTTCTGCATTGATATTATCAAATCCTTTAATTATCTTGAACATTTCAATTAAATCTCCTCTCATCCTTCGTTTTTCGAGGCTGAATAAGTTTAATTCTTTAAGTCTTTCTTCATAAGGTTTATTTTTCAGCCTTGGAATCATTTTCGTTATTCTACGCTGGACTCTTTCCAGTTTGTCAATGTCCTTTCTGTAATATGGGGACCAGAACTGTACGCAATATTCAAGATGAGGTCGTACTAGTGAATTATGCAGTTTTAATATGACTTTTTCTGATTTATTTTCGAAAGTACGCCCAATAAAGCCGACCAATCTGTTAGCGGTTTTTACTACCTCTGAGCAATGCTGACTGGGTTTTAAATCGCTTGATATTATGATTCCTAGATCTTTTTCCTTGTTCACTGCAGAAAGTAGTTTTCCATTCATTTGGTACTGAACGTGATCATTATTTCTTCCGATATGTAGTACCTTACATTTATCAACGTTAAATTTCATTTGCCATTTATTGGCCCAAGACGTTAGTCGATCAAGGTCTGATTGTAAGACTTCTCTGTCACTTGTCGAAGTTACTTTACTGGCAATTTTCGTATCGTCAGCGAATTTTGATATTTTGCATGAGATCCCATCATCTATGTCATTAACATATATCAGAAACAAAATAGGGCCAAGTACTGAACCCTGTGGTACGCCATTTTTTACGTTTAACCATTGAGAGGAGACACCGTTTAAGACTACTCTCTGTTTACGTTCAGAGAGCCAGTCCTGAAGCCAATTGTAGATGCTACCAGAGATACCGTGAGTCTTTAGTTTGTTAAGCAATCGTTGATGAGGAACTTTATCAAAGGCCTTTTGAAAATCCAGATATATGATATCTACTGCTCTGCTTTCATCGTACGTGTCAAAAACATTGTAAAAGAAGTCTAATAAGGAGGAGGAGGAGGAGGAGGAGGAGGAGGAGGAGGAGGAAGAGGAGGAGGAAGTCTTAAGTAAAAATTGCTACTTATAATATTTGCACAAGAATCCTGAAACCCAACTGACCTCTATAGATACACAGGATATACATACATACATACATACATACATACATACATACATACATACTTACTGTACTGTCTTTATAAAAGAGAGAGAGAGAGAGAGAGAGAGAGAGAGAGAGAGAGAGAGAGAGAGAGAGAGAGAGAGAGAGAGAGAGAGAGAGAGAGAGAGAGAGAGAGAGAGAGAGAGAGAGAGAGAGAGAGAGAGAGAGAGAGAGAGAGAGAGAGAGAGAGAGTTATTTCCACAAGTGATTAGCGAGGATAATGTAGTAATAGTATAGTTATAATTATAGTTATTTAAGTGCGTGAGGATAACCTAACTTCAATGACCTATTAGAACACATACC
>JAXIVD010000186.1:25000-37500 GCA_036785275.1 Cancer borealis | reverse complement strand
ATGAATAACGACGAGACACAAGAACCAATGGAACTATTGTCAGCGTTCTTCCAACAATTATTGTTCACCTTCCTCTACTAATGTACAATGTAACACCAATGTAATGAATTAATATAATAAATAAAGAAACACTAGTGAATCAGATCGTATCATTCATTTCAAGTTCATCCTAACTAGTAGTAGTAGTAGTAATAGTAGTAGTAGTAGTAGTAGTAGTAGTAGTAGTAGTAGTAGTAGTAGTAGTAGTTGTAGTAGTAGTAGTACTAGTAGTAGTAGTAGTAATAATAGTAGTAAGTGTTGTCGCAATTTAGTCTCCCAGTGAGTAAGACGTAATGACCCTTATTTTACATATAATTAGATTATCATCTATCACACTAATATAATAACTACCATACTACCATAATCTTGTCTAGTCCCCTGGGCGGACGGAGATTATTTGGGCGAATCTCCTTTCACGTGTAGCCTCTGTTCACCTAGCAGTGAGTAGGTACGGGATGTAAGTCGAGGGGTTGTGACCTCGTTGTCCCGGTGTGTTGTGTGAGTGGTCTCGGTCCAACCCAAAGATTGGTCACTAAGAGCTCTGAGCTCTTTCCATAGGGGAACGGCCGGCTGTCTCGAGAGAGACCAGCAGCAGACTGTGACAGTGAACAGTGAACACACACACACACACACACAC
Organism: Cancer borealis; assembly: GCA_036785275.1. Lineage (NCBI taxonomy): Eukaryota > Metazoa > Arthropoda > Malacostraca > Decapoda > Cancridae > Cancer > Cancer borealis. The sequence goes on along the minus strand of JAXIVD010000186.1, from coordinate 36,824 downwards.
ACACACACACACACACACACACACACACACACACACACACACACACCACCACCACCACCACCACCCACCACCACTCCCTATTCCTCCTCCTAGTAAAAGTATATATATATATATATATATATATATATATATATATATATATATATATATATATATAAATATATATATATATATATATATACATATATATATATATATATATATATATATATATATATATATATATACATATATATATATATATATATATATATATATATATATATATATATACATAAATATATATATATATATATATATATATATATATATATATATATATATATATATATATATATCTCCTTATATACCAAGGTAAGTAGCATACAATTCCAAGTTGGTTCCCGGTGGGCAGCGCCAGGCAGGAATTGACTCAGCTTGGAGTTAGTTAGGGTCTAGGGACACAAAATCTAGTTAAATCTGGTTAAATCTAGTTAAATCTGGTTAAATCCAGTTAAATATTTAGCCCGGTAGGAATTGACTCAGCTTGGAGTTAATCAGGGTTGAAAAAACTACCTCAATATTCTCGCCATCGCAGTAAATCTAGCTGTCAATATTTGATATATAATTCAATACCAATGCCCAGTTTTAAATCATTCCGTTCCTATTGTGTGAGTTTGTTTGGGTGTGGATGCCCCAGTGTTAGTGATAGTGATAGTGACGGGGCGAGGGTATCGAGAGGTACCTTCCGTATCCCGAAGTGTCTCCGGCGACTTCGACGCCGAAGGAATGCCGGCCAAGAAACGACGAAGATGGAAGACGTACACGAAGAAGAGAAGGAAAACCTAGACGAAGAGGAGGAGGAGCTGTGTTTGTTCCTGCAGCTGGAACAGTTGGTGAAGGATGAAGAGGAAGACGAGGAAGAAAAGGACAAGAATCAGAACATGATTTTGTTCCTTGAGTTGCAGAAGATTGCGAAAATGCAACAAGACAAGCTTGAAGAAAACCAAGCCGCGGAGGAAGAGGTGAAGAAGCCACGAAGAAAAGTGAGTTTTAACTTTGACAACCTCACCTCCACCATCAAGGAGAGGGAGCTGTACCGAGGGCGAGAGTACTTCAGGTACTTCAAACCACTCTCTGTTCTCCGGCCGGCCCTATGCCCTCAGAAGGAGACGGGCTTCGTGGACGCCATTCCACACAGCGAGGTGAGAGTCCAGCAGGGCAAGACAACTTCCACCAAAATATTCGAGGGCAAGAAACCCTCCCGCATCCCAGTCCCCATTTCGACCAGGAAGTTCTCGGCCCTCGGCTCCCAACTCAAAGATGAAATGCGGGAAGTGGAGGAAAATGAACAGAAAGAAGTCCAAGAGAAAGAATGCATGGACAAAGAAGAGGACGAGCTGTCTTTGTTCTTGCAGCTGGAACAGATGGTCAAGGATGACGAGAAAGAAGATGTAATTAAAGAAAACCAAGCCGTAGAGAAAAAGGTGAAGAAGACACGCTCCGGCATCCCAGTGCCCATCGCACACTTTGGGATTAGCAGCTCCGGGCGATGCGAGGGCAAGATCGAGAAAGACAAGGCGACTTCCAAAACCTTCGAGGGCAAGAAACCCTCCCGCATCCCAGTCCCCATCTCGGCCAGGAAGTCCTCGACATGGAACACACATACCAAAGATGCAATGCCGAAAGTGGAGGAAGAGGAACAGCAAGAAATGAATGCAGAGAAGGAGGAACAGGACGAGTTGTCTTTGTTCCTCGCTCTCGCAGAACAGCTGGATAAAGAGGAGCAGGACGAGTTGTCTTTGTTCCTGCAGCTGGAACAGATGGTGCAGGATGAGGAGATGGAAGAGGAAGAAAAGGAAGATTTATCTGTGTTCCTCGCTCTCGCAGAATTGGTGGATAACGACGAGACACAAGAACAAATGGAACAATTGTCAGCGTTCTTCCAGCTGGAACATTTGATGAAAAATAAGAAAGAACATAAGGAAGAAGAAGGTAATGAAACGGATAAAGAGGAGCAAGACGAGTTGTCTTTGTTTCTGCAGCTGGAACAGAGGGCGAAGGAAGAAGAGATAGACGAGGAAGAAAACAAGCTTGAAGAAAACCAAGCCTTAGTCAAAACATGCGAGGGGAAGACACGCTCCCGCATCCCAGTGTCCATCAGACACTTTGGGATTAGCGGCTCCGGGCGATGCGAGGCGAGAGTCCAGAGGGTCAACACGACTTCCACCAAAATATTCGAGGGCAAGAAACCCTCTCGCATCCCGGTCCCCATTTCGACCATGAACACACTACCCCGCCCCAAGACCAAAGATGAAATGTCGAAAGTGGAAATTAAGGAGAAAGAAGAAATTAACGAAGAGGAAGAGGAGGAACAGGACGATTTGTCTGTGTTCCTCGCTCTCGGAGAACAGCTGGAGAAGGAGGAGCAAGACGAGTTGTCTTTGTTCTTGCAGCTGGAACAGATGATGAAGGATGAGGAGATGGAAAAGGAAGAAGAACGAATTGTCTTTGTTCTTCGCTCTCGGAGAACAGCTGGAGAAGGAGGAGCAAGACGAGTTGTCTTTGTTCCTGCAGCTGGAACAGATGGTGAAGGATGAAGAAATGGTAGAGGAAGAAAAGAACGAGTTGTCTGTGTTCCTCACTCTCGGAGAACGGCTGGAGAAGGAGGAGCAAGACGAGTTGTCTTTGTTCCTGCAGCTGGAACAGATGTTGAAGGATGAGGAGATGGTAGAGGAAGAGAAGAAAGATTTGTCTGAGTTTTACACTCTCGCAGAATTGATGGATAACGACGAGACACAAGAACCAATGGAACTATTGTCAGCGTTCTTCCAACAATTATTGTTCACCTTCCTCTACTAATGTACAATGTAACACCAATGTAATGAATTAATATAATAAATAAAGAAACACTACTGAATCAGATCGTATCATTTCAAGTTCATCCTAACTAGTAGTAGTAATAGTAGTAGTAGTAGTAGTAGTAGTAGTAGTAGTAGTAGTAGTAGTAGTAGTAGTAGTAATAATACTAGTAAGTGTTGTCGCAATTTAGTCTCCCAGTGAGTAAGACGTAATGACCCTTATTTTACATATAATTAGATTATCATCTATCACACTAATATAATAACTACCATACTACCATAATCTTGTCCAGTCCAACTGTTACACAAAATATTCCATTCTCCCCACACCACCTTACGTCACCATGAACTGAAATATACATCTCACGCTGGCAACTCAACGAATTATCAACTAACTCCTTTTTACGTTACAGTTGAAGTTAACATCCTTAGTCTTTTTGTATTGTGTGTGTGTGATAATGTAAGTGATGGCAGTGTAGTTTGCCTGTTTGTCTGTCAGTATATTGCGAGAGGTTAGTTAGGTTAGGTTAGCAGTAGAGGATTGTAATGTGAGTCTGACATCAATAAGGGAATGATCTTCTTAACCTCGGGAGAACACGCTAATGTTATCTAAATATTATCACCAAAACCATACTTAAACACACTTATAAATACATGACATTAATGCAAACATGAAAACATTCTTACGTCTACCTTCCCTGACACACATCTACTTACCTTCCTCTACTCAGTCTGACAGGAGTTAAATTATCACCATTACGTTATCAATACTTTGTAACACGTTATATCCTTAAATCCTTACCAGTTTACGTTGTATTATCATTCCTGTGGCCGTGACAGCGTTAAAAAAGACGATGTGTGACGCGTATTCGCCGTATTTGACTAAGTTGTTGTTATGGTTTGTTGATGTTTTTCTTTTCGGCGCCTCTAAGGACTCTTGGACGGTGTATGTAAAGTGTATAAACAATAACAATACTATCATTATAATGTACTATCTATCCCTTAATATTGATAGCTAGACTCATTGTTATATATAAAGGTAAAGTTTTATATTTTTATCATAATGGCGTGTGGCTACCAAAAAATGGCGTCTGCACCTCATCCATCAAGAACAACAATAATACTATCATTATAATGCACTATCTATCCCTACATTATAGATAGCTAGACTCACTGTTATATATAAAGGTAAAGTTTTATATTTTTATCATAATGGCGTGTGGCTACGAAAAATATGGCATCTGCACCTCATCCTAACAGAAGGACACTGTACTATTTCTCCCTCACTATAAATAGATACTCATTGTTATATATAAACATACAACAAAGGAAGAGGATGAAACCTGCTAACTTCACCCTGGGAATAAAACAGTATAAGGGCGGAACAATTTAAGGTGTCTAGGAAGTCCCTCCTCTGTATTCTCTCCTAGGAAAAGATAGAATGCAGGAATGAAATAAAAATAGTCTCCCTGAACACTATAATAAATGTCTTGGCTATCCTCCTCCTTCTCCTCTATCCTTTCTTACCTCCCTCTCCCTCCTTCTCTTACTACTATTACTTCAATACGTGCCTTCAATCTCTCTCTCTCTCTCTCTCTCTCTCTCTCTCTCTCTCTCTCTCTCTCTCTCTCTCTCTCTCTCTCTCTCTCTCTCTCTCTCTCTCTCTCTCTCTCTCTCTCTCTCTCTCTCTCTCTCTCTCTCTCTCTCTCTCTCTCTCTCTCTCTCTCTCTCTCTCTCTCTCTCTCTCTCTCTCTCTCTCTCTCTCTCTCTCTCTCTCTCTCTCTCTCTCTCTCTCTCTCTCTCTCTCTCTCTCTCTCTCTCTCTCTCTCTCGATTATATCATTTACCAAAAGCTAGGTATACATATAGATAAATAGATATATTTATACACTAAACTGCGAATAATTATGAACTTTATGCTACAAACTGCGTAGAGTATAACAATTTTAGACAGAAAGACATGTTAATCTATTATTCCAGCTATTTACTACAAGTAAATTGTAAATTGTAATGTGGGGGGGGGAAAATGTGCCAGGCAACAAAGGCCATATGGCACTATTGGGGTAGCAGGGTTAGGTAGCAGGACTAGGTGGGGGGGTAGGGTCGGGTATGGGTTAGATTAGATGTAGGACGTTAGTGGTACGAAGAAAGGATATAAGGGCAGGGAGTGAAAAGGAAGGGGACTCAGCGAGCATGTCAGCAAGACGAGGGGCACGGTGCAGGGAGGAAAGGTGGGGGAAGGCTGCAAGACGAGGGGTTGCGAAGATGGGACATGAAAGGAGGAGATGAGGAAGGGAGGAAAGGACGCCACAAGATGGGCAGACGGGGGGAGGGGAACGGGACATCAGGTAGGAATGGGTGAGTCTGGTGTGACCAATTCGTAAGCGGGCCAGGGCAGTCTCCCAGCGTCTAGTAGGATGAGATGGGTAGGACCAAGGGGAAACAGAAGGCTTGACAGCGTGGAGTTTATTAGAGGTAAGGGTGGACCAGAAAGATTGCCAGCGGGTATAAAGGAAAGTCCGAAAAACTGAGAAGTAATCAGAAACAGGAAGGGAGGAAGTGCAAAAGGTAGGAAGGGTGAGGGCGTCATGTGCCAGAGAGTCAACAGTATCGTTACCAGGGATTCCAACATGACTGGGAACCCAGCAAAAACGAACTGTTTTGTGACGGACAGAAAGGCGGAATAACCAGTCCTGGATGTCGCGGACAAGAGGGTGTGAAGAGGAAAAGGAAGATAAAAGGGAGAGGGACGACCGAGAGTCGGTAAAAATAGTATAAGAAGAAGTGGTGAGGCGGAAGATGCGGCGGAGGGCAAAAAGAATCGCGAACAGCTCAGTAGTAAGAACACTGGCTTCAAGAGGGAGGCGGTATTGGAAATAAGTGTCAGGAAACAGGACAGCACAGCCCGAGCCAGTAGAAGACTTGGAGCCATCTGTATAAACGTGTATGCTACCAGAATGAGTAGGAAAATGAGCCGAGAAATGGGAGCGTAAGACACAGGAAGGGGTATTAGATTTCGGGGAGATAGGGAAGACAGAGGAGCAAAAGGAGAGGTGAGGGGAGAGCCAGGGGGGAGTAGAGGAAACAGAGAATGGAAGCGGATTAAGGGAGGGGGAAGAAGGATGGGACAGAAGGGCAAGCATATGGGTGGGGAAGGGAACAGGTAAGCGAGGTCGAGTGGCAAAGGTTGCAGAGAGAGAAGGAGGGATACGCAAAGCGGAGGAGGGAAATTGAAGGGAACGGGCATAACAGCGGAGGGAAAGGAGGGTCCGGCGACGGGGAAGAGAAGGGAGGCCGGCTTCAGTGTATAAGCTCTCCACAGGGGAGGATCGGAAAGCTCCAAGAGCGAGGCGGAGACCAGGGTCAAGGAGGCTGAGGACGGAGGGGGGAGCGGAAGAATAAAAAAAAAGGCAGCCATAATCAAGGACAGAAAGGACCAGTACAGTATGCAGCGAAAGCAGAGTCTTGCGGTCAGCACCCCAAGACACATGGGAGAGGGTTTGTAGAAGGCGGAGGCGGCGAAAGACGGTATCCTTGAGAGAGAGGACATGCTGACGCCAAGTAAGGCGAGAGTCGAAGATAAGACCAAGAAACTTGCCCGATGTGCGATATTCAAGAGGGGTGCCATAAAGAAGAAGGGGAGGAGGACAAGCAGTACGGGACCGTGAAAAGTAGATAGAGAAAGACTTTGTAGGGGAGAAGTGGAAGCCATGGTCGGTGGCCCAAGAAGAGGTGACAGTAACAGCAGATTGAAGAAGGCGATGGAGAAGGGAGGAGGAGCTGCTCGAGGCATAAATGGCGAAATCGTCTACATAAAGAGTGGACCTGATACCAGGCGGGAGGGTAGAAACGATGCCGTCAATGGCCAGGAGGAAGAGGGTAGTACTCAGGACCGAGCCCTGGGGCACACCCTCGTACTGACAGAAGGAGGGGGAGCAAGAGGAAGCAACCCTAACGCGGAAGGAACGGTTTCGCAGGAAGTTATGGAGGAAAACCCCCATGTTGCCAGAGACACCGACACAGGACAGCTGGTGAAGGATGTGATGGCGCCAAGTAGTGTCGTAAGCTTTTTCGAGATCAAAGAAAACAGCTAAGACAGATTCTCGTCGGGCAAAAGCAGAAGTAATATATGTTTGTAAGCGGGCGAGAGGCTCCGCTGTACCACGGGCACGTCGAAAGCCAAACTGAGTGGGGGAGAGAAGGTTCTTTGACTCGAGGTACCACATCAATCGGAGATTGATCATGCGCTCAAGTAGCTTGCAGACACAGCTAGTCAGAGCAATGGGTCTATAATCCTGGGGAAGAGTACCAGACTTGTTAGGCTTAAGAAAAGGGAGTATAAGTGCATTGCGCCACTGGGGTGGGAACTCCCCGGTTAGCCAAACGCGGTTATAAAGGGTAAGTAAGAAGGTCAGGGAGACAGTAGGAAGGTGGCGGAGCATCTGATAGTGAACACCATCAGGGCCCGCAGAGGTGTTACGACAGCACTTCAAGGCAGAGGTAAGTTCAGAGGGGGAGAAGGGGGTGTTATATGAAGCATTAGAAGAGAGTGTGAAAGTAATAGGGGTGTGCTCACGTGTCGCCTTAAGGGCAGCAAACTCAGGAGGAAGATGGGAACCACTGCTGACGCTGCTAAAAAATGAGCCCAGTTCTGTGGCAACCTGGAGGGGTTCAGCAATATCACCCTGGGGGAGGCGAAGTACAGGAGCATAGGAAGGTGGGTGTTTACCTGATAATTTATGAATACGGCGCCAGACTGAAACAATGGGGGTAGAGGAAGTCAAGGTAGACACATAAGCACGCCAACTGTTGGACTGAGCCAATTTAGTGGTCCGGCGGAACCTAGCCGAGGCACGTTTAAAGTTAACAAAGGCCGGGAGCTGGCCGGGAGTGTCCCGTTTACATCGGTAACTACTCCAGGCCGCCCGTTTCAAGCGAAAGGCAGTAGTGCAGGCAGGGTTCCACCAGGGAACACATTTGGAGGCAAAGGGGCGGGAAGTCCGGGGGATGGAGACAAAAGCAGCAGCGAGAACAGACGTGATAAAGTAGATCAACATGTCAGAAGAGGAGGAAAAATCAGAAGAGGAGAGGCGAAGGACAGATAGTGAGGCAAAAACACGCCAGTCTGCTCTACCAAAGCACCAGCGAGGGGGTCTGGGAAGAGGGATGTAGGAAGTAGGAGAAAGAAGAACTGGGAAATGATCACTACAGGGATTGTGGTCAAGAACCGACCAGTGGAGATCTAGTAGTAGGTCAGGGGAACAGAGGGCGAGGTCGAGGCAGGAAAAAGTCTGGGTGCGGAGATCAAAGTGTGTGGGGGCGGCAGTATTAAGGATAGTAAGGTCAAAGTCTTTAAGGAGGTGGTCGAGAGAGCGGCCACGAGAGGTGACCACAGAATCCCCCCAAAGGGTGTGGCGACAATTAAAATCACCAACCACAAGGAGGGGGGAAGGGAGGTTAGAGAAAAGGGAGCGGAGGGCATCGAGATCAAGAGGCTGGGAAGGGGAAAGGTAAAGGGAAACGAGAGACATCCAACGGCGGAGGTAGATACGAAGGACTGTACAGGGAAGTGTAGTAGGGATAGGAAGAGGGGTAGAAGCAACAGACTGGTGAAGAAGGATAGCAGAAGAAGAGATAGAGTGTGGGGAGGAAAAAAAGCGGTACTGAGGAATACGGGTGGGCGGGCTAGTAAGGAAGGTTTCCTGGAGGCAGAGGACCATGGGGGCATAAGAGGAAATGAGTTGACGAAGATCCTGTCGATGGGCACGAAAACCACGAATATACCACTGAAGAACAGACATGATCAGTAGGGGATAAGACTCGGGATGGGTGAAGGTGAGGGAGGAGCGTTCTCAGGGAGTAAAGGACCGGGGTCCATATCCATAAGAGGTAAGGAAGAAGGAAGAGGGTCAGGAGCGGATGAGGTATGGGAGAGGGGGGAGATTGAGAGAGGAGATCGGTGCGGGAGTAGCCAGGTGGTAGGGGAAGAGAGAGGATAGATCGGGTAGTAGAGGAAGGTGGGGGAGGGGTAGACGAAGGGGGCTGCACCGAAGAGCAGGCGGGGTAAGACGGGGAGGGGAGGGGAGAGTAAAGCGGTGAAGGGGGAGATGGCGGAGCGCCGGGTGCAGAGGGGGAGGAGGTGGACAGGAGGAGGGGTTGAGGAGGGGAGACAGCAGAGGGAGAAGGTGGAGAAGGGGGAGTCGGGGTAGGAGGAAGGTGCTTGGGGGGGGGGGGTGAATAGAGGCCACGACCTGGATAGGAGGAGCCGGGGGAGGAGATGAGGAAGGAGGAGGAGAGGACAATGGAGTCGTGTTCTTTATGTACTCGATGATGGCATCGAGGTTACTACAAGTGTGTATATATATATATATATATATATATATATATATATATATATATATATATATATATATATATATATATATGTAGATTTTACTTGGTTGATTTCCTGCCACAATGTCTATAGAATTATAATATTTACCAAAAACACAATGAAAAAATCTGTGAATGGTATATTGTTAGACTTTATCTCACTCAAAAAAGTCGATGATTTTCTCAACATCTTTTTTATTTTTATTTTATTAGCATAAACCATACACCGCTGCCTTAATAATTATATACACCAAATAGGAAGACATATTCTCTTCCATTCTCAATTAAATAAAAAAGTTAAAATCAAATGTCTTTTCAACCAGGAAATAAAAGACATACGTATTTTCTTCCATTCTCAATAAAATAAAATAAAATAAAATAAATGTCTTTACAACCAGGAAATAAAAAGACACATTTTCTTCCATTCTCAATTAAATAAAAACTTAAAATAAAATGTCTTTTCAGCCAAATTATAACGAAGCACAAATGTCCACTGGTCAACATTATTATATATGTCTTAATTAGTTCTATATGTCTAAAAACGCATTCCCAAACGACCTTCAGATGCGGAGGAAATAAAAGGAAACTAGAGGGAAGAGGAGGAGGAGGAGGAGGTCTTAAGTAAAAATTGCTACTTATAATATTTGCACAAGAATCCTGAAACCCAACTGACCTCTATAGATACACAGGATATACATACATACATACATACATACATACATACATACATACATACTTACTGTACTGTCTTTATAAATGAGAGAGAGAGAGAGAGAGAGAGAGAGAGAGAGAGAGAGAGAGAGAGAGAGAGAGAGAGAGAGAGAGAGAGAGAGAGAGAGAAGAGAGAGAGAAAGAGAGAGAGAAAGAGAGAGAGAGAGAGAGAGAGAGAGAGAGAGAGAGAGAGAGAGAGAGAGAGAGAGAGAGAGAGAGAGAGAGAGAGAGAGAGAGAGAGAGAGAGAGAGAAGAGAGAGAAGAGAGAGAGAGAGAGAGAGAGAGAGAGAGAGAGAGAGAGAGAGAGAGAGAGAGAGAGAGAGAGAGAGTTATTTTCACAAATGATTAGTGAGGAAAATGTAGTAATAGTAGTTGTAGTTATAGTTATTTAAGTGTGTGAGAATAACCTAACTTCAATGACCTATTAGAACACACTATAACAATCTACACACACACACACACACACACTCACACACTCACACACACACACACACACACACTCACACACACACACACACACACACACACACACACACACACACACACACACACACACACACACACACACACACACACACTCATCACACGCAAATTACATCATATAAAATAACACTTAACCTGACGTACATTATTATTATTATTATTATTATTATCATTTTGTTATTTCGTGAAGAAGGGAAACTAATCTATACATATAATTACATCTTGGAAAGTCTAATCAATTTATACATATTATCTGTTTTCGTAATTAATCTATACATATTTTTTTATCCTGACAATCAATTTATACATATTTTTTTCATCATTTATTTTTATCTTAATATGTTTTACTGTGGCTAATATATAAAGTTTTCTCTCTTAATTTACATCACTGATACAAATTTCACAGTTTTAGGCAATGGTTCTAGTGTGTGTGTGTGTGTGTGTGTGTGTGTGTGTGTGTGTGTGTGTGTGTGTGTGTGTGTGTGTGTGTGTGTGTGTGTGTGTGTGTGTGTGTGTGTGTGTGTGTGTGTGTGTGTGTGTGGTTGTGTGTGGTGTGGTGTGGTAATCTTCCTTAAGCTGTGGTAGTGTGGTAGTAATCTCAATGCTGTGTAAGGCTGTGGTTGATAGTGTTAAGTGTGGTAGTGACAAATGTAATCTTTCGTTCTTCACTTTCTATCATAGTTTTGACATCAGTTTTAAGTTATTATTCATTGTGGTATTAATTAATTGCATTTAATAACAAAGCAATTACCCAAGACGATAATAATTCATAATATATAGTACAGTAAAGAAAATAATTTTAAATAAACTGAAATTATTCTATCCTGTCAATTTCAATAAAAAAACAAACAATTATTTTTAACCTGTCAGTTTCAGAAAATAAAATCTAGCGTATCAGTTTCAGTAAAAAAAAATTGGAATAAAATTGAATAAATGAAAAAAATAAAATAAAATAAAATAAACAGCAATCATTTCATCCTATCAGTAATCATTCCTATAACCAATAGAATCCTAAAAAAATATATAAAAAACAAACAAACACACACACACACACATGTATAAATAGACCAAAATAGCACAAAAAAATTCACATACCATAACACAACCAATCGAAGAAAAAAAAAATAATAAAAAAATAAATTAAAAAAAAAATAATAAAAATAATAAATAAAAAAGAAAAGAAAAAAAAAAAAAAAAAAAAAATCACTGAACAGAAAAAAAAAAAAAAAAAAAAAAAAAAAAAACTACAGGTTAAAAAAAAAAAAAAAAAACGGTAAACCAAACATAATCATTATCTTAAACTAATTCCGGTGTCTTGAGTGAAACGAAAATGGAGAGAGAGAGAAAGAGAGAGAGAGAGAGAGAGAGAGAGAGAGAGAGAGAGAGAGAGAGAGAGAGAGAGAGAGAGAGAGAGAGAGA
>JAXIVD010000186.1:10000-17500 GCA_036785275.1 Cancer borealis | reverse complement strand
AGGAGCAAGACGAGTTGTCTTTGTTCCTGCAGCTGGAACAGATGGTGAAGGATGAGGAGATGGTAGAGGAAGAAAAGAACGAGTTGTCTGTGTTCCTCGCTCTCGGAGAACGGCTGGAGAAGGAGGAGCAAGACGAGTTGTCTTTGTTCCTGCAGCTGGAACAGATGGTGCAGGATAAGGAGATGGTAGAGGAAGAAAAGAACGAGTTGTCTGTGTTCCTCGCTCTCGGAGAACGGCTGGAGAAGGAGGAGCAAGACGAGTTGTCTTTGTTCCTGCAGCTGGAACAGATGGTGAAGGATGAGGAGATGGTAGAGGAAGAGAAGAAAGATTTGTCTGTGTTTTACACTCTCGCAGAATTGATGGATAACGACGAGACACAAGAACCAATGGAACTATTGTCAGCGTTCTTCCAACAATTATTGTTCACCTTCCTCTACTAATGTACAATGTAACACCAATGTAATGAATTAATATAATAAATAAAAAAACACTACCGAATCAGATCGTATCATTCATTTCAAGTTCATCCTAACTAGTAGTAGTAGTAGTAGTAGTAGTAGTAGTAGTAGTAGTAGTAGTAGTTGTAGTAGTAGTAGTACTAGTAGTAGTAGTAATAATAGTAGTAAGTGTTGTCGAAATTTAGTCTCCCAGTGAGTAAGACGTAATGACCCTTATTTTACATATAATTAGATTATCATCTATCACACTAATATAATAACTACCATACTACCATAATCTTGTCCAGTCCCCTGGGCGGACGGAGATTATTTGGGCGAATCTCCTTTCACGTGTAGCCTCTGTTCACCTAGCAGTGAGTAGGTACGGGATGTAAGTCGAGGGGTTGTGACCTCGTTGTCCCGGTGTGTTGTGTGAGTGGTCTCAGTCCAACCCAAAGATTGGTCACTAAGAGCTCTGAGCTCTTTCCATAGGGGGACGGCCGGCTGTCTCGAAAGAGATCAGCAGCAGACTGTGACAGTGAACAGTGAACACACACACACACACACACACACACACACACACACACACACACACACACACACACACACACACACACACACACACACACACACCACCACCACCACCACCACCACCACCACTCCCTATTCCTCCTCCTAGTAAAAGTATATATATATATATATATATATATATATATATATATATATATATATATATATATATATATATACATATATATATATATATATATATATATATATATATATATATATATATATACATATATATATATATATATATATATATATATATATATATATATATATATATATATATATATATATACATATATATATATATATATATATATATATATATATATATATATATATACATATATATATATATATATATATATATATATATATATATATATATATATATATCACCTTATATACCAAGGTAAGTAGCATACAACTCCAAGTTGGTTCCCGGTGGGCAGCGCCAGGCAGGAATTGACTCAGCTTGGAGTTAGTTAGGATCTAGGGACACAAAATCTAGTTAAATCTGGTTAAATCTAGTTAAATCTGGTTAAATCCAGTTAAATATTCAGCCCGGTAGGAATTGACTCAGCTTGGAGTTAATCAGGGTTGAAAAAACTACCTCAATATTCTCGCCATCGCAGTAAATCTAGCTGTCAATATTTGATATATAATTCAATAGCAATGCCCAGTTTTAAATCATTCCGTTCCTATTGTGCGAGTTTGTTTGGGTGTGGATGCCCCAATGTTTGTGATAGTGATAGTGACGGGGCGAGGGTATCGGGAGGTACCTTCCGTATCCCGAAGTGTCTCCGGCGACTTCGACGCCGAAGGAATGCCGGCCAAGAAACGACGAAGATGGAAGACGTACACGAAGAAGAGAAGGAAAACCTAGACGAAGAGGAGGAGGAGCTGTGTTTGTTCCTGCAGCTGGAACAGTTGGTGAAGGATGAAGAGGAAGACGAGGAAGAAAAGGACAAGAATCAGAACATGTTTTTGTTCCTTGAGTTGCAGATGATTGCGAAAATGCAACAAGACAAGCTTGAAGAAAACCAAGCCGCGGAGGAAGAGGTGAAGAAGCCACGAAGAAAAGTGAGTTTTAACTTTGACAACCTCACCTCCACCATCAAGGAGAGGGAGCTGTACCGAGGGCGAGAGTACTTCAGGTACTTCAAACCACTCTCTGTTCTCCGCCCGGCCCTATGCCCTCAGAAGGAGACGGGCTTCGTGGACGCCATTCCACACAGCGAGGTGAGAGTCCAGCAGGGCAAGACAACTTCCACCAAAATATTCGAGGGCAAGAAACCCTCCCGCATCCCAGTCCCCATTTCGACCAGGAAGTTCTCGACCCTCGGCTCCCAACTCAAAGATGAAATGCGGGAAGTGGAGGAAAATGAACAGAAAGAAGTCCAAGAGAAAGAATGCATGGACAAAGAAGAGGACGAGCTGTCTTTGTTCTTGCAGCTGGAACAGATGGTCAAGGATAACGAGAAAGAAGATGTAATTAAAGAAAACCAAGCCGTAGAGAAAAAGGTGAAGAAGACACGCTCCGGCATCCCAGTGCCCATCGCACACTTTGGGATTAGCAGCTCCGGGCGATGCGAGGGCAAGATCGAGAAAGACAAGGCGACTTCCAAAACCTTCGAGGGCAAGAAACCCTCCCGCATCCCAGTCCCCATCTCGGCCAGGAAGTCCTCGACATGGAACACACATACCAAAGATGCAATGCCGAAAGTGGAGGAAGAGGAACAGCAAGAAATGAATGCAGAGAAGGAGGAACAGGACGAGTTGTCTGTGTTCCTCGCTCTCGCAGAACAGCTGGATAAAGAGGAGCAGGACGAGTTGTCTTTGTTCGTGCAGCTGGAACAGATGGTGCAGGATGAGGAGATGGAAGAGGAAGAAAAGGAAGATTTATCTGTGTTCCTCGCTCTCGCAGAATTTGTGGATAACGACGAGACACAAGAACAAATGGAACAATTGTCAGCGTTCTTCCAGCTGGAACATTTGATGAAAAATAAGAAAGAACATAAGGAAGAAGAAGGTAATGAAACGGATAAAGAGGAGCAAGACGAGTTGTCTTTGTTCCTGCAGCTGGAACAGAGGGTGAAGTTAGAAGAGATAGACGAGGAAGAAAACAAGCTTGAAGAAAACCAAGCCTTAGTCAAAACATGCGAGGGGAAGACACGCTCCCGCATCTCAGTGCCCATCAGACACTTTGGGATTAGCGGCTCCGGGCGATGCGAGGCGAGAGTCCAGTGGGTCAACACGACTTCCACCAAAATATTCGAGGGCAAGAAACCCTCTCGCATCCCGGTCCCCATTTCGACCATGAACACACTACCCCGCCCCAAGACCAAAGATGAAATGTCGAAAGTGGAAATTAAGGAGAAAGAAGAAATTAACGAAGAGGAAGAGGAGGAACAGGACGAGTTGTCTGTGTTCCTCGCTCTCGGAGAACAGCTGGAGAAGGAGGAGCAAGACGAGTTGTCTTTGTTCCTGCAGCTGGAACAGATGGTGAAGGATGAAGAAATGGTAGAGGAAGAAAAGAACGAGTTGTCTTTGTTCCTCACTCTCGGAGAACGGCTGGAGAAGGAGGAGCAAGACGAGTTGTCTTTGTTCCTGCAGCTGGAACAGATGGTGAAGGATGAAGAAATGGTAGAGGAAGAAAAGAACGAGTTGTCTGTGTTCCTCGCTCTCGGAGAACGGCTGGAGAAGGAGGAGCAAGACGAGTTGTCTTTGTTCCTGCAGCTGGAACAGATGGTGAAGGATGAGGAGATGGTAGAGGAAGAGAAGAAAGATTTGTCTGAGTTTTACACTCTCGCAGAATTGATGGATAACGACGAGACACAAGAACCAATGGAACTATTGTCAGCGTTCTTCCAACAATTATTGTTCACCTTCCTCTACTAATGTACAATGTAACACCAATATAATTAATTAATATAATAAATAAAGAAACACTACTGAATCAGATCGTATCATTCATTTCAAGTTCATCCTAACTAGTAGTAGTAGTAGTAGTAGTAGTAGTAGTAGTAGTAGTAGTAGTAGTAGTAGTAATAATAGTAGTAAGTGTTGTCGCAATTTAGTCTCCCAGTGAGTAGGACGTATTGACCCTTATTTTACATATAATTAGATTATCATCTATCACACTAATATAATAACTAGCATACTACCATAATCTTGTCCAGTCCAACTGTTACACAAACTATTCCATTCTCCCCACACCACCTTACGTCACCATGAACTGAAATATACATCTCACGCTGGCAACTCAACGAATTATCAACTAACTCCTTTTTACGTTACAGTTGAAGTTAACATCCTTAGTCTTTTTGTATTGTGTGTGTGTAATAATGTAAGTGATGGCAGTGTAGTTTGCCTGTTTGTCTGTCAGTATATTGCGAGAGGTTAGTTAGGTTAGGTTAGCAGTAGAGGATTGTAATGTGAGTCTGACATCAATAAGGGAATGATCTTCTTAACCTCGGGAGAACACGCTAATGTTATCTAAATATTATCACCAAAACCATACTTAAACACACTTATAAATACATGACATTAATGCAAACATGAAAACATTCTTACGTCTACCTTCCCTGACACACATCTACTTACCTTCCTCTACTCAGTCTGACAGGAGTTAAATTATCACCATTACGTTATCAATACTTTGTAACACGTTATATCCTTAAATCCTTACCAGTTTACGTTGTATTATCATTCCTGTGGCCGTGACAGCGTTAAAAAAGACGATGTGTGACGCGTATTCGCCGTATTTGACTAAGTTGTTGTTATGGTTTGTTGATGTTTTTCTTTTCGGCGCCTCTAAGGACCCTTGGACGGCGTGTGTAAAGTGTATAAACAACAACAATACTATCATTATAATGTACTATCTATCCCTTAATATTAATAGCTAAACTCATTCTTATATATAAAGGTAAAGTTTTATATTTTTATCATAATGGCGTGTGGCTACGAAAAATATGGCGTCTGCACCTCATCCACCCAGAACAACAACAATACTATCATTATAATGCACTATCTATCCCTACATTATAGATAGCTAGACTCACTGTTATATATAAAGGTAAAGTTTTATATTTTTATCATAATGGCGTGTGGCTACGAAAAATATGGCATCTGCACCTCATCCTAACAGAAGGACACTGTACTATTTCTCCCTCACTATAAATAGATACTCATTGTTATATATAAACATACAACAAAGGAAGAGGATGAAACCTGCTAACTTCACCCTGGGAATAAAACAGTATAAGGGCGGAACAATTTAAGGTGTCTAGGAAGTCCCTCCTCTGTATTCTCTCCTAGGAAAAGATAGAATACAGGAATGAAATAAAAATAGTCTCCCTGAACACTATAATAAATGTCTTGGCTATCCTCCTCCTTCTCCTCTATCCCTTCTTACCTCCCTCTCCCTCCTTCTCTTACTACTACTACTTCAATACGTGCCTTTAATCTCTCTCTCTCTCTCTCTCTCTCTCTCTCTCTCTCTCTCTCTCTCTCTCTCTCTCTCTCTCTCTCTCTCTCTCTCTCTCTCTCTCTCTCTCTCTCTCTCTCTCTCTCTCTCTCTCTCTCTCTCGATTATATCATTTACCAAAAGCTAGGTATACATATAGATAAATAGATATATTTATACACTAAACTGCGAATAAATATGAACTTTATGCTACAAACTGCGTAGAGTATAACAATTTTAGACAGACAGAGACATGTTAATCTATTATTCCAGCTATTTACTACAAGTGTGTATATATATATATATATATATATATATATATATATATATATATATATATATATATATATATATATATATATGTAGATTTTACTTACTTGATTTCCTGCCACAATGTCTATAGAATTATAATATTTACCAAAAACACAATGAAAAAATCTGTGAATGGTATATTGTTAGACTTTATCTCACTCAAAAAAGTCGATGATTTTCTCAACATCTTTTTTATTTTTATTTTATTAGCATAAACCATACACCGCTGCCTTAATAATTATATACACCAAATAGGAAGACATATTCTCTTCCATTCTCAATTAAATAAAAAAGTTAAAATCAAATGTCTTTTCAACCAGGAAATAAAACACATACGTATTTTCTTCCATTCTCAATAAAATAAAATAAAATAAAATAAATGTCTTTACAACCAGGAAATAAAAAGACACATTTTCTTCCATTCTCAATTAAATAAAAAGTTAAAATAAAATGTCTTTTCAGCCAAATTATAACGAAGCACAAATGTCCACTGGTCAACATTATTATATATGTCTTAATTAGTTCTATATGTCTAAAAACGCATTCCCAAACGACCTTCAGATGCGGAGGAAATAAAAGGAAACTAGAGGGAGGAGGAGGAGGAAGAGGAGGAGGAGGAGGAGGAAGAGGAGGAGGAGAAGGAGGAAGAGGAGGAGGAGGAGGAGGAGGAGGAGGAGGAGGAGGAGGAGGAGGAGGAGGAGGAGGAGGAGGAGGAGGAGGAGGAGGTCTTAAGTAAAAATTGTTACTTATAATATTTGCACAAGAATCCTGAAACCCAACTGACTTCTATAGATACACAGGATATACATACATACATACATACATACATACTTACTTACTGTACTGTCTTTATAAATGAGAGAGAGAGAGAGAGAGAGAGAGAGAGAGAGAGAGAGAGAGAGAGAGAGAGAGAGAGAGAGAGAGAGAGAGAGAGAGAGAGAGAGAGAGAGAGAGAGAGACAGAGAGACAGAGACAGAGACAGAGACAGAGACAGAGACAGAGACAGAGACAGAGACAGAGACAGAAACAGAGACAGAGACAGAGACAGGGAGAGAGGAGATAAATAAGAGATTAATTTCAAGGCGATGTTTCATGAGTCCAGTTTAATAGCCACGCGTGAAGGTCGTCTGAGTGCTGAGACACCCACTGTATATTGCCTTCCAGCTCCTCTAAGGCCTGTTTCCTGGCCCTCGCTCCTGAGCCAGCCTCAGGGTACTTGGCGAAGAACTCATTAACCTGTGGGAAGGGAAGGGAAGGGAAGGGAAGGGTAGGGTAGGGTAGGGAAGGGAAGGGAAGGGTAAGGTAAGGTAGGGAAGGGAATGGTAGGGTAGGGAAGGGTAGGGTTGGGTAGGGTAGGATAAGGTAGGGTAGGGTAGGGTAGGGTAGGGAAAGGTAGGGAAGGGAAGGGAAGGGAAGGGAAGGGAAGGGAAGGCAAGGCAAGGCAAGACAAGAGCAAAGCAAGGGTGGGAAGGCAGGGCAAGGGATGGAACATAGGAACACATAGGAAGAACAAACAGCAACAGGCCTACTGGCCCTTACGAGGCTGTTTGTGATAAACTAGACTACACTATCTAATCTGGGATGAAGGATACAGGATAGTAAGGGTGAGGGATTCTCCCACCAGCCACGACTGGCAGGAGAGGAAGGCCAACAATGCAATATAAGTAAAAATAAATAAATAAATGCGTGGAATTAGATTAGACTAGCCTATTA
>JAXIVD010000186.1:0-5000 GCA_036785275.1 Cancer borealis | reverse complement strand
TCGGCCAGGAAGTCCTCGACATGGAACACACATACCAAAGATGCAATGCCGAAAGTGGAGGAAGAGGAACAGCAAGAAATGAATGCAGAGAAGGAGGAACAGGACGAGTTGTCTGTGTTCCTCGCTCTCGCAGAACAGCTGGATAAAGAGGAGCAGGACGAGTTGTCTTTGTTCCTGCAGCTGGAACAGATGGTGCAGGATGAGGAGATGGAAGAGGAAGAAAAGGAAGATTTATCTGTGTTCCTCGCTCTCGCAGAATTGGTGGATAATGACGAGACACAAGAACAAATGGAACAATTGTCAGCGTTCTTCCAGCTGGAACATTTGATGGAAAATAAGAAAGAACATAAGGAAGAAGAAGGTAATGAAACGGATAAAGAGGAGCAAGACGAGTTGTCTTTGTTCCTGCAGCTGGAACAGAGGGTGAAGGAAGAAGAGATAGACGAGGAAGAAAACAAGCTTGAAGAAAACCAAGCTTTAGTCAAAACATGCGAGGGGAAGACACGCTCCCGCATCCCAGTGCCCATCAGACACTTTGGGATTAGCGGCTCCGGGCGATGCGAGGCGAGAGTCCAGAGGGTCAACACGACTTCCACCAAAATATTCGAGGGCAAGAAACCCTCTCGCATCCCGGTCCCCATTTCGACCATGAACACACTACCCCGCCCCAAGACCAAAGATGAAATGTCGAAAGTGGAAATTAAGGAGAAAGAAGAAATTAACGAAGAGGAAGAGGAGGAACAGGGCAAGTTGTCTGTTTTTCTAGCTCTCGGAGAACAGCTGGAGAAGGAGGAGCAAGACGAGTTGTCTTTGTTCCTGCAGCTGAAACAGATGGTGAAGGATGAGGAGATGGTAGAGGAAGAAAAGAACGAGTTGTCTGTGTTCCTCGCTCTCGGAGAACGGCTGGAGAAGGAGGAACAAGACGAGTTGTCTTTGTTCCTGCACCTGGAACAGATGGTGCAGGATAAGGAGATGGTAGAGGAAGAAAAGAACGAGTTGTCTGTGTTCCTCGCTCTCGGAGAACGGCTGGAGAAGGAGGAGCAAGACGAGTTGTCTTTGTTCCTGCAGCTGGAACAGATGGTGAAGGATGGAGAAATGGTAGAGGAAGAAAAGAACGAGTTGTCTTTGTTCCTCACTCTCGGAGAACGGCTGGAGAAGGAGGAGCAAGACGAGTTGTCTTTGTTCCTGCAGCTGGAACAGATGGTGAAGGATGAGGAGATGGTAGAGGAAGAGAAGAAAGATTTGTCTGAGTTTTACACTCTCGCAGAATTGATGGATAACGACGAGACACAAGAACCAATGGAACTATTGTCAGCGTTCTTCCAACAATTATTGTTCACCTTCCTCTACTAATGTACAATGTAACACCAATGTAATGAATTAATATAATAAATAAAGAAACACTACTAAATCAGATCGTATCATTCATTTCAAGTTCATCCTAACTAGTAGTAGTAGTAGTAGTAGTAGTAGTAGTAGTAGCAGTAGTACTAGTAGTAGTAGTAATAATAGTAGTAAGTGTTGTCGCAATTTAGTCTCCCAGTGAGTAAGACGTAATGACCCTTATTTTACATATAATTAGATTATCATCTATCACACTAATATAATAACTACCATACTACCATAATCTTGTCCAGTCCTCTGGGCGGACGGAGATTATTTGGGCGAATCTCCTTTCACGTGTAGCCTCTGTTCACCTAGCAGTGAGTAGGTACGGGATGTAAGTCGAGGGGTTGTGACCTCGTTGTCCCGGTGTGTTGTGTGTGAGTGGTCTCGGTCCAACCCAAAGATTGGTCACTATGAGCTCTGAGCTCTTTCCATAGGGGGACGGCCGGCTGTCTCGAGAGAGATCAGCAGCAGACTGTGACAGTGAACACACACACACACACACACCACCACCACCACCACCACCACCACCACCACCACCACCACCACATCCACCACCACCACAACCACCACCACCACCACTCCCTATTCCTCCTCCTAGTAAAAGTATATATATATATATATATATATATATATATATATATATATATATATATATATATATATATATATACATATATATATATATATATATATATATATATATATATATATATATATATATATATCCTTATATACCAAGGAGCATACAACTCCAAGTTGGTTCCCAGTGGGCAGCGCCAGGCAGGAATTGACTCAGCTTGGAGTTAGTTAGGGTCTAGGGACACAAAATCTAGTTAAATCTGGTTAAATCTGGTTAAATCCAGTTAAATATTCAGCCCGGCAGGAATTGACTCAGCTTGGAGTTAATCAGGGTTGAAAAAACTACCTCAATATTCTCGCCATCGCAGTAAATCTAGCTGTCAATATTTGATATATAATTCAATAACAATGCCCAGTTTTAAATCATTCCGTTCCTATTGTGCGAGTTTGTTTGCGTGTGGATGCCCCAGTGTTAGTGATAGTGATAGTGACGGGGCGAGGGTATCGAGAGGTACCTTCCGTATCCCGAAGTGTCTCCGGCGACTTCGACGCCGAAGGAATGCCGGCCAAGAAACGACGAAGATGGAAGACGTACACGAAGAAGAGAAGGAAAACCTAGACGAAGAGGAGGAGGAGCTGTGTTTGTTCCTGCAGCTGGAACAGTTGGTGAAGGATGAAGAGGAATCCGAGGAAGAAAAGGACAAGAATCAGAACATGTTTTTGTTCCTTGAGTTGCAGAAGATTGCGAAAATGCAACAAGACAAGCTTGAAGAAAACCAAACCGCGGAGGAAGAGCTGAAGAAGCCACGAAGAAAAGTGAGTTTCAACTTTGACAACCTCACTTCCACCATCAAGGAGAGGGAGCTGTACCGAGGGCGAGAGTACTTCAGGTACTTCAAATCACTCTCTGTCCTCCGTCCGGCCCTATGCCCTCAGAAGGAGACGGGCTTCGTGGACGCCATTCCACACAGCGAGGCGAGAGTCCAGCAGGGCAAGACAACTTCCACCAAAATATTCGAGGGCAAAAAACCCTCCTGCATCCCAGTCCCCATTTCGACCAGGAAGTTCTCGGCCCTCGGCTCCCAACTCAAAGATGAAATGCGGGAAGTGGAGGAAAATGAACAGAAAGAAGTCCAAGAGAAAGAATGCATGGACAAAGAAGAGGACGAGCTGTCTTTGTTCTTGCAGCTGGAACAGATGGTCAAGGATGACGAGAAAGAAGATGTAATTAAAGAAAACCAAGCCGTAGAGAAAAAGGTGAAGAAGACACGCTCCGGCATCCCAGTGCCCATCGCACACTTTGGGATTAGCAGCTCCGGGCGATGCGAGGGCAAGATCGAGAAAGACAAGGCGACTTCCAAAACCTTCGAGGGCAAGAAACCCTCCCGCATCCCAGTCCCCATCTCGGCCAGGAAGTCCTCGACATGGAACACACAGACCAAAGATGCAATGCCGAAAGTGGAGGAAGAGGAACAGCAAGAAATGAATGCAGAGAAGGAGGAACAGGACGAGTTGTCTGTGTTCCTCGCTCTCGCAGAACAGCTGGATAAAGAGGAGCAGGACGAGTTGTCTTTGTTCCTGCAGCTGGAACAGATGGTGCAGGATGAGGAGAGGGAAGAGAGGGAAGAATTGGTGGATAACGACGAGACACAAGAACAAATGGAACAATTGTCAGCGTTCTTCCAGCTGGAACATTTGATGAAAAATAAGAAAGAACATACGGAAGAAGAAGGTAATGAAACGGATAAAGAGGAGCAAGACGAGTTGTCTTTGTTCCTGCAGCTGGAACAGAGGGTGAAGGAAGAAGAGATAGACGAGGAAGAAAACAAGCTTGAAGAAAACCAAGCCTTAGTCAAAACATGCGAGGGGAAGACACGCTCCCGCATCCCAGTGCCCATCAGACACTTTGGGATTAGCGGCTCCGGGCGATGCGAGGCGAGAGTCCAGAGGGTCAACACGACTTCCACCAAAATATTCGAGGGCAAGAAACCCTCTCGCATCCCGGTCCCCATTTCGACTATGAAGACACTACCCCGCCGCAAGACCAAAGATGAAATGTCGAAAGTGGAAATTAAGGAGAAAGAAGAAATTAACGAAGAGGAAGAGGAGGAACAGGACGAGTTGTCTGTGTTCCTCGCTCTCGGAGAACAGCTGGAGAAGGAGGAGCAAGACGAGTTGTCTTTGTTCTTGCAGCTGGAACAGATGATGAAGGATGAGGAGATGGAAGAGGAAGAAAAGAACGAATTGTCTTTGTTCTTCGCTCTCGGAGAACAGCTGGAGAAGGAGGAGCAAGACGAGTTGTCTTTGTTCCTGCAGCTGGAACAGATGGTGAAGGATGAAGAAATGGTAGAGGAAGAAAAGAACGAGTTGTCTTTGTTCCTCACTCTCGGAGAACGGCTGGAGAAGGAGGAGCAAGACGAGTTGTCTTTGTTCCTGCAGCTGGAACAGATGGTGAAGGATGAGGAGATGGTAGAGGAAGAGAAGAAAGATTTGTCTGAGTTTTACACTCTCGCAGAATTGATGGATAACGACGAGACACAAGAACCAATGGAACTATTGTCAGCGTTCTTCCAACAATTATTGTTCACCTTCCTCTACTAATGTACAATGTAACACCAATGTAATGAATTAATATAATAAATAAAGAAACACTACTGAATCAGATCGTATCATTTCAAGTTCATCCTAACCAGTAGTAGTAGCAGTAGTAGTAGTAGTAGTAGTAGTAGTAGTAGTAGTAGTAGTAGTAGTAGTAGTAGTAGTAGTACTAGTAGTAGTAGTAATAATAGTAGTAAGTGTTGTCGCAATTTAGTCTCCCAGTGAGTAAGACGTAATGACCCTTATTTTACATATAATTAGATTATCATCTATCACACTAATATAATAACTACCATACTACCATAATCTTGTCCAGTCCAACTGTTACACAAAATATTCCATTCTCCCCACACCACCTTACGTCACCATGAACTGAAATATACATCTCACGCTGGCAACTCAACGAATTATCAACTAACTCCTTTTTACGTTAC